>ML348291.1:0-44944 GCA_005239505.1 Nicotiana paniculata | reverse complement strand
CACGTTCTTTAATGATTACCTAAGTTTGATATGGTGACAATCTAAAGGATTACACGTTTAGGATTCACCTATGTAAGTGTGAAGTGGAAGCCACTTCAATGAGAATGTTGTAAGGCTAATTCTCTACGCACTTATGATACCAGGCGGTGTTCATGGCTGAAACGAACACAACAATGAGAACCAAAAGACGGTTAAGGGTTGATTGTGTGACATATGGTTGTCTAGGTATATACTAAAGTTCGACTGTTCAAAGATATCAAATCTACCGATTGACTGAGTATATCCGACATATGTTCACTACGAAAAGTTCAAAGGTAAACCTACTTATCCAGATGTAATTAATCCTTACTTGCAAATCACACATCTTTCATCTATGATCATTCTTGTTATGGCCATTCCCATTCATGTGGGGANGGAAATGAAAATTTGAATCAAGTGAGCTTTGTCATGAACTTTGTACCACATTGGTGAAAGACAACTATACTTGTGTGTATAAATATAGAATCACTTCTTAGAGCTCTTAAAAGGAGTTGAAGAGATGAACCCTCGTGTCGTCGTCGTCGTCGTCGCTCGGCTCGGCTCGGCTTCGGCTTCGGATTTGGATTTAGATTTGGATTTGTCAAATGATCGACCGATAAGATTATTTTTGGACAAAATTTATTTAATTAATTAGTTAAGAATTAATTAAATGCCAGTCAGTTAATTAACAAAATTGACTGAAACGTATAATCCAAACGCTGCTTTTCCCTTCTGAACAGAGACCTTTTCACATTACACTACCTATAAATTCCGAGGCATGGATTCCTTTTCACTCACTGAAAATTCAGAAAATATACTGCATTCTATTCGCAATCTCTCTCTCAAAATCGTAAGTGTGATTTTGCTCCGTTCTTTGAGTTCGTTGGTATCCTGCAACTAGTATTGCCACTGTTGCAGGAAGGTTTATTCCGTTTCATCTTGGGAGGATTTAATCCATTACCTTGGCAACTTGTGAGGGGGTTAAAATTCATTAAGGACGCACAAGAAAATTGTGGACTCGGAATATTTCATATCATCTACTGATTTTCTGTTTTTTCTAAACAGTTTGTTTTAACACAGTATCACAACACCAACTCAGTAAGTAACAAACCCAACCTATGGGCTGAGAGGTAGTGACGGACTAAACCTCCAAAGTTATAAATAACATGCTACAAAATTAGACATTGACAACAATTTATATGAAAATAAACAAATGCACCAAGTATGCCCGTACGATCTACATGCCATTATATGATCATGAGAAAACAGAATGGAAATGTACACATTATCCAAATCTCTCACAAGGAAGTCCACTCAATACTGTAAATGGCTCTCAGGCCAAGGGAAAGTCCATCCCGGATTATACATAACACAAGTGACATAGTCACTCAGTACTGAGGAAAAATGTCAATCCAGCCCCACGGAGAAGATCCATCTCCGGAATATATCACTCAGACAAAATCCATGTCCAGGGACGATCCATCCCTCACTATATCAGTAACTTCAGACAAGATCCATGCTTAGGGAAGATCCATTCCTCAATATCCGCGCGCTCACTGGGGGTGTAAAGACTCAGGAGGGGCTCCTATAAGACCAAGCGCTATATCAAGCCAACGAAGGCATGATCCGAGGATCGCTGCGATGTGCAGTCCGATCTCATAACTGTCTCAATATCAGACTCTCGGCCTCACTCAGTCAATACCTTCCGGTCTCACTCACATGGCTCACAGATATAAGAAACGGCCCAAAACAATGATAACATGTATATAATTAACAATTACTGAGACTGAGGCATGAAACATATGTTATAACATGACTGAGTAAATGAAACAGATAGTCACAAATAGAGACAACAATAATTGACCACTCGGGTCTTAACATGTTGGGCGTGAAGCCTTAGCATTTATAGTTGTCATGATTCCTAATATGTTCAGAGTAATTACAACCTTCACAATACGAATATCGACCCGTAATAGCATTTAGACAGTGCCATGGGATGAGCCAGGCCACAATCATTCGGTGTACGCCCGCACGTCTGTCACTTGGCATGTGTGTCACCTTAATTGACATCATGTATTATGTAGTTTGGGGTTTCGAACCCTTAGATCCAAGTTTGGAAGCGTTACTTACCTCAAAACCGGCTAAAATACTACTCTGCAGTGCTCTTACCTCTAGATTCGGCCTCCGAGTGTCCAAATCTACCAAAAATCAGTTTTATACCATTATAATATGCCAAGGAACAAAACCCAAAATTTATCAAAATTATCCAAAAAAAATCTCGAAATTAGCCAAACCCGACCCTCGGGCCCACGTTTTGGAATTCGATAAAATTTATACCACAAGAATCCTCATCCTCCCACGATTCTATGCATACCAAGAACACCAAAATCGGGCTCCAATTGACCCCTTAAATCCTTATTTTAGAGTCTCAAATCCCAAGTCCTATTTGCCCTTTTTTAGGTGATTTTCCCTAATTTTCACCATTAATCAGACCTTTAATCACACATAAACGAGTTTAGAGTCCAAAAATCCTACCTCAGTGAAGAACTATCAATTTTCCTCTTCAAAAACCCTTCAAAAGCTTCAAACCCGTAAGAAAATGGTGGAAGATAACCCAAAATTCGTGAAGTCCACCTTATAGTATTCTGCCCAGACATCTCGCACCTGCGGTCCATTTGCCCGCACCTGCGGACCGCTTCTGCGGTCAAAATACCGCATCTGTGGACCAGGCGCCGCACATGCGGTCCCGTAGATGCGCCCAATTAACCGCACTCGCGGTTCTTCCCCTGATTGCCTCATTCCGCATCTGCGACCTCCCTTGCCGCTTCTGCGGCTCGCACCTGCGGTCCAAAATCCGCAGGTGCGGTCACACTAGAAAAAATGACACAAGCAGCAGATTTGCTGCAAATTCCCAAGTCCAAACCTCCGCTAACCATCTGAAATCCATCCCGAGCCCCTCGGGACCCCAACCGAAAATACCAACAAGTTATAAATGATCATTCGGACTTAGTCGAACACTCCGAACACCCAAAATAACCTCGAAACTCCAATTCAACCCATGATTCAAGCCTAAAATTCTTAAAACTTCCGAAAATCAACTACGATGCCGAAACTAACCAAAACACGCCCGATCGACCTGAAATTTTGCACGCACATCCAAAATTACACTACGAATCTGCTCAAACTTCCGGAATTCCATGCCGACCCTGATAGCCTATTTTTCACTGCTGACCGAAAATCGCCAAAAACTACCTTTCGCCAATTCAAGCCTAATCCGGACCTCAAAACCACATTTCGAACACACTCCTAAGTCCCCAAATCACCTAACGAAGTTATCCGAGCCATAAAATCTTCATTCCGAGGTCGTTTACCAATAAGTCAACTCCCAGTTGACTTTTCCAACTACAAGGCTAATTTAAGAGGCTAAGTGTCTCAATTCTCACCACGACCACTCCGAACCCGAACCAACCGACCCCAACACATCACAAACACCTAACAAAGCATGACAAGGCAGAAACAGAAATAACGGGGCTAATTCACGGAACTACACCCAGATAGTTGTCCACTTAATATATTAAATTTAAAATAGCCGACAACTTTATAATATAATATATAAAATTTAAATATAATATATTATGTATAACCAATAAATAATTCATATATATCGACTAAAAAATAAATATTTAATATGACCGACTATTTGTGTAACAATTTATAACTATTTTAATCATCTTTTGCCAACAAAAATTAGTTAAAAGTTTTAAAAAATATTTTTTAATCGGTATAGTTGGTGTTTATTGAGAATGTGAGTCATTGTATATAATTTGAGGAGGATTTTAGGTCATTGGACTGGTTTAGAGTCAAAATTGATAGTTATACATGGATATATAAGGTATATTGGTATACTTAGGGGTGTACAAATCGAACCAAAAAATCACACCAAACCGAAAAGTCAAACCAAACCGATAAAAAACCCCGACTTGGTTTGGTATTGAGTAAAAAAAAATTGAACCAACCGACATATAAATATATAATTTTTATATGTACTTTTAAGATTTTATATAGAATTTTCTTTAAAAAATATCTAGAAATATTTGGGATCTCTTGCGGGATATAAATTTTAATAGAATATGAAGTGCTCCATATTTATTGACCTTAATTAAATAATGCGTTGTAAGATCACTTTCTTATCAAGTGTTATTAAAATGTGTCTATCTCTTTGTTCTTCTATATTCATACCATATGTTAAGATCTATTACATTCTTATATCTTTTCAAATGTGAGGAGACTATTAATATTTATTTATCATATTAATAGTTATTTTTTTAATATATTTTTTTGTATACTTTAAAGACTTTAGATAGAATTTCTTTAAAAAATATCTAGAAATATTTGAAATTCTCTTGCGGGATATAAATTTTAATAGAATATGAAGTGCTTCATATTTATTGACCTTAAATAATGGGTTGTATGATCACTTTCTTATCTAAGTGTTACTGAAATGCGTCTACGTCTTTGTTCTTCCATATTCATATCATATGTTAAGATCTATTACATTCATATATCCTTTTCGAATGTGAATTGATTATTAATATTTATGTATCATATTGATTCTTATGTTTAATTACTAAATTTGGTTAACCTGAAACGTGAACAAAAATTATTGTCAGACGACTAAAATACCTATTATGTGTTACTATTAGAATTCTCCCATAAGAATAGTTTAATTGATAATATATTTGTCAATTTTTTTATATTTTTACTAAATATATATTTATTTATTAAATATTTAACAAAGTAAGATTAAAATAATATTTAAGTAACAAATACCCCGAAAACACGAAAAATCCGACAAAATCAAACCAATCCAAACCGATATAGCTGGTTTTAGGGTTGTTCATTTGGATCGGGTATCCGAAATCTGAACCGATCCGTTCAAATTTTGGATTAAATCGTATCGAATTTCGGATTGTGTTTATTAACTTTTTGGATTTTGGATCGGATTCGGATTGGTATAATTTAATACGATCCGAAATATGAAATTATTAGGGCGTGGATAAATACTAAACTTTAATTTCGGATAATTAACATTTCCTTTATATTTTGCTCCAAGTTATTACCTTTACAATTGATGGATTTAGCTACATTGACACCATAGTACTCTCATAATTGCAGAAACATGAATTTTTCTGACTGTATTACCTCTTTTACAAAGAAAATATACATATGAGTTCGCAACTTTGAGACATAATAATCCGACCAATTCGGATCGGATTCGGATTGCATTTTCTAGAATCCAAAATCTGATCTGAAATGTGCTAAATCCCATCCGACACGATCCATGCACAACCCTAGTTGATTTGGTTTAGTTTTGTTAGGTTCAAACCAAACCAACCCGGTCAATGTACACCCATAGATATACCTGTCGGATATACAAGAAATGCACGGAAGATACGTTATACATGCAAAAACTTTATCTTTTTCTTAGAACCATAGCTCCATGTTCAAATCAAACAACCTCAATTTTTCACTAAATCATTTTCAACAACACCCGCTCAAAATAAATTCCTATTTTAAAAATCCAATTCTAAACTCAAGCTTAAGCAAGCTTCATGGTTGTCTACAGGGGCGGATTTAAGGGACGGAAAGGGTTCATCTGAACCCCCTTCACCAAAAAATTACACCGTTTATATAAGACAAAATCTGGTTTTTACCTCTATATATTAAGTTTTAATTCTCATTGACACATCCCAAAGGTCTTGGTGGTTAAGGGGTTCAAGACTTGTGTAAGGTCACAAATTTAATTCCCACTAGCTACAATTTTTTTTAACTTTTTTCTTTTTGAACCCTCTTCGCGGAGATCCTGCCTCCGCGACTGTCGTGTTATAAATCCAACTTCTAGACTTAGATCATATTAACCTCCAACTTTTTGTTCTTACCTTTATCGGATATATTAGAATGTAAATATTCTTAACTCTTAAAACTTTAATATAGTAACACAAAAAAAGATGTTTTACACTTTTACTTACACCTAAGAAAGAAAGCAAATTAAGCTAGCGTTGGATATAAATATAGTTGAAACTTGAAAAAAAAATGAATTTTTGAAAATGAGATGAAAAATGATTTTTGAAAGTTAAAATTATGTTTGGGCATGCATTTTACTTGAAAAGAATTTGAAGTCTTATGAGTACAAAAAACTACTCTAGAGCTGTTTTTGTGATTTGACGATTTTACTTTTCAAAATCTGCCAAAAAGTAGTTAAAATCTATAAACAAACACATATTTGAAAATATATATTTTTTTTAAAAGTCTCAAATTTTATGACCAAACCGAAGCTAATCAGGTGCACATAACTCTGTAAGCTAAGATAATAATTCAGTAATTATATCACATCCTAAATGAAGCAGCACCATATAAAGAGGTATTCATAAACGGTCAGAAATTTTTGCATGCATGTATACCTATGTATTATTTAGTTAGCAATTTTATGCATATTAATATTAATAAATTGAGCAAACAATGCAGTGCACATAATCTAGCAAACTGGAATAAAAAGACAGCCCGATGCACTAAGTTCCCGTTACATGCGGGTTTCGAGAAAGGGCCGGACCATAAGGTCCGTTGTACGCAGCCTCACCCTGCATTTTTGCAAGGGACTGTTTCCACGGCTCGAACCCGTGACCTCTTGGTCCCATGGTAGCAACTTTACCGGTGCACATAACCTAGCAAACTGGAATATAGATCAGTAATTATATCAAGAACTAAATGAAGCAGCAACAATAAAGGAGGTATTCAAAACCTGCAGAAAATATCCATAAGAATCAAATTTGTTGGATATCAGCCACCCAAACCAACATGAGTATCAAATTATGCTTAGCTTCGAGGTCTCGCTAAACGTATTATCACTGAAAAACAAGTAAAAACTGAAAGACCAAAGACCATTGTTTTCTCTATCCGAGAACGGTTCCTTATTGCTCAACTCTCTTGAGCTCTATCAAACAAGAAGATGCAGAACGATGCCACAAGTTAGTTCACCCAACCCGAACTAAACCGATTAGTTGGTTGCAGCCGAGTGAACATGGAATGCGCGGATTCTCAAGGTACCATAGCGAGCCTCCTGCAAACGGGGCAAGAGTTCTCGGACTTGATCCACTCTTTGATGCAATTAATATGGTATACATGACCACAATCAATTTTTGCAAGTTCTTCCCCATCCCAATATTCATCCTACGACACACATGACAAAATAAAAGGTTGGAATCAGACTTACATAAGCTTACAGACTTGAAGGGGTGTGTGTGTGTGGGGGGGGGGGGGGGGGGGGGGGTTCTGAAGTTAGGTGCCCCTTACCAAGCATATGCAGCACTGTTCCTCGCTCTCAAGACATGTTGACGAATCGTACTTATGCAGCTTAATGTATACCGGAAAAGTTGTGCGCCTCAATGCAGCAATAACGTTTCTCATATGCTCGTAGAGTTCCAATTCCAATAATAGCTAAAAGATTAAACACTATTTGGATATTATCCATTCAACGGAAGGTTCAAGTATGCTGTATGTAACACTAAATTATCTGTTTCCGAAGCATTACCTCACTGTCAATAGTAGGATCCTGCCCATTATCTTCACCTTCTTCTTCCAGTTCACCTTCACTTTCCTGAAATGTTGAAATCGCTTAGGGGCAGACTCCTTGAACACCATACTGGCTAAAAATTAAAGGGCAGTCTCCCGCTATGCGCGGGGTCTCGGGAAGTGCCGGTACGCAACCTTACCCTGCATTTATGCAAGAGGTTGTTTTCACGGCTCGAATCTGTGACCTCCTGGTCACGTGGCAGCAACTTTACCAGTTATGACAAGGCTCCACTTCACTGGCTAAAAGATTGCATTTCTGCGTCGCTCTTATCCTGGTAGTCTGGTACAACCAGAAGGTAGACAGTAGGTAGAGAATGGAACTGCTTTTACATAATCAAGCAACTAAACGTGTGCACATGAAATGAAGTTCAACTGAAAAGTCACATCATCCCTATCCGTATTCATATAGACATAAATTCAGAAAATCCTTGTTTTGAGTATAAAGGACTGGCGTCGGCATTGCAGTTCCTCAGCTAGATCAAGGTAGAACACCTTCTTCGTCTAAACTGCTTAAAAGTGTAGGATTAAGTTTCAAATCAAGCATCAAACACAGCTATATCGATAAGACATGGTAGAGATATTCGAGAGAAAATTTGGTCATCTCTAAATAATACAGAACAACCAAATTAAAAAAGAGGAGTACAACTAAAACCTTAGTAAAGAAACTTAACTGGAATCATGGTTTGTGTAGATGAATCGACCACATCTGCCGTTCTCTCTCCACCACCAGCATTAGCAGAAAGGAGATCATGAGTATGTTCAAGCAAGGAATTCAACGTCGTGCTCCCAGAAATCACTTGTTGACATACTAAGCAAAATTCAGCATGAGAAGAATGGTTTACATCCTCCTGGTTAGACATGAATTCAGCTGATGCGCGATCATTCTGTCCGAGTTCGGCCTGCACTTCCTCGATATGGGACTGGATACTGCCATCTCTTGGCATATTAGCAGGAGTTGAATTAGCACTAGCATTAAGAGTTCCACTGAAGGTCGAGTTTTCAGCATTAGAGTTGGAGCTCTCCATCTGAGGTGCAACGGGAAATTACTGAAAGCACAGGTGTAAACTAAAAGAGAAGCAGAAAATACAGAAAGCACAGTTGTGTAAACTAAAAGAGAAGAGGGAAGAAGACCAAGTAAACCACCCGTACAGTAGGTGACGGGGAAAACTACCTCATCAAAAGACAGCAACAACAAACAACAAACTCGGTGTAATCCCACATAGTGGGTTCTTTGGGGGGGGGTAATAGAGTGTACCCAGACCTTACGCCTACCTTGTGAAGGTAGAGAATAGACCCCCGCTCAAAGAAAAAGGGAATAAGCAGAAATAACAATTGGTAACAACGAGATAGGTGATAAGGTGATACAGAGATAGAATAATCGAAGCAAACTAACCAACAGATAGTAAAAGAAATCTGCGGATAAGAAGAAACTGACATTCAGGACTAATACTAATGCAACAAATGAAAAGGAGACACACACGCCTATAGACTAACCTTCTACCCTAACCCCCAACCTCCAGACCCTTCTACATTTAGGATAAAATATAAAGGTACATATAAAGTTTAAGAGTTACAATATGTGTAAGCTTTAGGCGTTTGATATAAGGAAATTGATCCCATACTCTCCCACAACAACAAAACTAGTGGATGCAAAACTATTGGGAGAACCTCGACTCTTTCACTAAACATGCCTTCTTGCTTAGCCGTTACTCCTTATTCTCCACTTCCTCCATCACTAAAAGGGTCAACATTTCCTATTTAAAGGGCAAAGCAAATTTGCTTTGGTTTGTCAAATGAATGTCTAATGCTTTCTAATTTAAAGTTCAAGATTAGTAGTGTTTTATGTGCTTTGAAATACATAAAACACTACAACATTATAACAAACCAATACAACATTAGTCAATCTGATAATCTTATAGCCAATCATGTCAAGCTTTTTAGAAGGAGCCTATAATCTATGTTGCGGGGACTCTCCAAAATGATGCCGCACCCGTGTCGGTCGTCCAAAAATACACTATTTTCTTGTTGGAGAGTCCGAGCAACATAGCCTATAATAAAGCACTTCAAAAGTTACAACTTCATTAAATAAAGCTTTTACTTTTACTGGGTATGTTGATGTTGTTACTGGTGCGGGTATTGGATAAACGTTGTTTATTAGAGTTAATTAATAAATTTCTCTAACTTGCTGGGAGGTCAATCATATGTTAGCAAGAAACTCACTTTCCTTTCTCGTCACTTTCTTGTCCAGTCCATTCTCCGGATATATTAAGGAATTTAACCTGACAGATATTAAATAACCTAGAACTTACTGGCAGATATCCTTATATATACAGAGATCACCTAAAAGGAAAATCTATCACATTAAGCCAACTTTCGGAAAATACAAAATTGCAAAAAGGAAAATGTCACATAAAAGGTTTACAAGAAAAGACAGTTTCCACAGAAACCGGTAAAGAAATATTTACCTCAAGTGTAGCAAATGTTCCCTTAAGTAGACACGAGACAGCAAAATTTCAGTCTGCAAAAATAAAAGTCATAGCTCAGCTGACGAACAACAAAAGAAGTTTAGCAGTAAGTAACGTTTGATAAACTGCAAAGTAATTCGAACTCTCTAGCCCGAGAGCAGTATCTAGCCAGTGATTTCATATTCTACGGCAGATTGTGGCCAGACCTCATCAAAATCAAAGTCTGATGCCAAAAACATAGTATAGGAAAGAAATATATGATTTATCAGAAATATATGAATCCTCATGGGTACATGCATGACCTTCAAGGTGTAGTTTCAATGGTATAATCAAAATAAACCAACTAAATTATTTTACGACAAAAAGGCACCAACTTTTTGGCGTCCCACTTATTAGCATACACCATGCATCAAACCATAATATATCAATATAAGAATGCATAGATTAACACTCACCCATATGTGAATCAAGGGAAATGCTTTGGCTGCAAGGGAAGTAAATGGCAAAGGGAAAAGTGGGTGGTGAGTAGGGACTATTTAATAAAACGCGAGATTACAGTAATTCATATTCTTGAATCAGCAATTAAACAGTTATGAACTGAAGATAGTAACAAATTTAAAACAAGAGATTACAGCAATAACAGTCAACAATTGAGGATAGTAAAAAATTTAAAACAAGAGATTACAGTAATAAACAGTCAAGAATTGAGGATACTAATAAATTCAAAACACAAGATTACAGCAATCAAGATTCACGAATATAAACAACCTAAAATACAGCGTTCACATAGAAGAAATGCATGGAAATGGCGATATAAGGCAGTGCAGCCTCCTCGCATTTCAAACCAATATGTAGTCTGTAACATACACAGGGAAAAGGCATCTTTCTCAAGCATCATCATATTCTTGTCGCTACTATCGTGGTTCTTGGACATTATCATCGATGATTTCATACTGAAGTGCTATTAACCCTTTTGTCTTTAGCCTAACAAACTAGCCTTTCCCTTAAATTTCTCTTGTTTGTGTTGGCTCTGGGTTTTTGCCGGGTATGCAACTTCAGTAAGGAAAATCAGGGCGATTTGCACAAATAGTATCATGTCGGGCTACTGGTTATCTTTTGTACCTCTTTAACGATTTGTGCGAAAATAAGCCTTTTTAAGTTTACTGGAAAATAAACTTGGACTATAATACTCACCAACCTAAAATAGCCGAGCAGGATACTCGAACTTTAGATCAAACACCACCAAGATTTCGCATTCAAATTCGGTAAAAGTATAATTCGATAAGTTAGAAGCACCTTCTCCTATTGTTTCACAATTTCAGCCGAACTTCTAGTACATTTATGCAAACAGATGACTTCCTAAAATTCAAACGATGATGAAAAAGCTAAATCCTATGGGTCTAAGCAAAAGTCCAGCAGTAAAAAAAACACAGTTAAATTTTTATCTCTATGTGAATTAGTTTGAGAAGAAGTGAAAAGAACCTTAATGTCAGGAATTCTGACTGTATAATTTCAATTCAGTCTAGCATATCTGCTAACAGATAGACAATTAGAGAAATAATTTATAATGTAATCCTAGTCAATATCGAATATAACTGAGTCACTGAGATGAGTAGTTATCTGAAGACGCTCATGGCAGTATCTACTTTCAAGTTTCAAGGGCTAAATTGATTCTTGAATTCCAGTGCCTAACCTAGCGGATTAAGGTTGCTACTCTGTCATGTAACACTAATCCGCATTATCCATTGCGCCACCCTCTCCGTAAAACAACAACAACAACAACCCAGTGAGATCCCACATGTGGGGTCTGGGGAGGGTAGTGTGTACGCAGACCTTACCACTACTCCGGAGGAGTAGAGAGGCTGTTTCCGGTAGACCCTCGGCACAAGAAGGAAATAGACAATGTATCAATAGCAACAAAGGAATCCAGACAATAACACCAGCAACGCAACAATCAGAAAATAGAGAGCAAAGTAGTAACGCTAAGCATCAACAAAGGCACACTACATACGCAAGGGAATAATATGTACACAAAGGGCCGCTAAACATACTATAGCCTAACTTTCAACCCTAAAGAAGTATTAAAAACCTCTCTCCCTAAACATTTCTGAAAAAAAAGAAGGAAAAAACAACCCAGATAAAGATCATATTATCATCCAACCTTTTTGTTCTAATTTTACTGGATATATTTGAAAGAACTCAATCTTCTTAATTCTCAAAACCATAACAGATTTTAATACAAAAAGACACTGTTTTAGTTGCACCTAAGAAAGAAAGCAAATTATGTAACCCTGGGCGGGAAAAGGAAAGATTGAAAGATTTTGGACTGAAAGAGTAAATATTAAATAGTTGCGTGTGTTACGTAGTTACAAACAGTACACATTTATGTGTATTCATACAAGCACAAATGAGTTTTTTTCAGTAAGTCGTACAAACAATCAGGTGAACGTAACTTTGGAAACTAAGATAATTCAGTAATTATATCATATCCTAAATGAAGCATGCACCATATAAAGAGGTATTCAAAAACTGCAGAAAATATTGCATGCATGTGTTTACCTATTATGTAGGTAATACATACACATTTACGCATATTATATCAACACGTTTCTCCATCTAAGTTGAGCACATAATACAGTACACATAACCTAGGAAATAGATCAGTAATTATATCAAGACCTAAAATGAAGCAGCACCAGTAAAGGTATTCAAAACCAGCAAAAAATATCCAACAAACCAAATTTGTAATATAAGCTACTCAAAACCAACATGAATAGTAAGTTATGTTTAGCTTCGAGGTCTGGCTAAATCTTATTATCATCGAAAAGCAAGAAAAAGCATTAAACTTACGAAAAATAGAAGAACTAAAAACCATTGTTTTCTCTATCTGAGAACGGTTCCTTATTTTTTAAGTTCTGCTCAACTCTCTTGAGCACATCAAACAACCAAATGCAGAAAGACGCCACCAATCGGTTCACCCAGCCAAACTGTAACTGATTACTGCAGCCGAGCGAGCACAAAGTGCACGGATTATAAGTCAAGAGGCAATGCATCCCTCTTGCAAATGGGGCAAGAGTTCTTGCGCTCGATCCACTTTTTAATACAATCAACATGGTATAAATGGTCACAATCAATTTTTGCAAGTTGTTCCCCGTCACAGTAGTCATCCTAATACACAAATGGCAAAAAAGAAGGGAAAAAAAGGTTAGAATCAAACTCAANGGGGGGGGGGGGGGGGGGATCTGAAATTCGGTGCTCCTTACCAAGCATATGCAGCAGCTCTCCTTGCTCTCAAGAGAAGTTGATGACTCGTACTTATGCAGCTTAACGCTAAAATCAAAAGCTCTTGCTCTCCATCCAGCACTAACATTTTTCAGATACCTGTGTAGTTTGAGTAATTCCTGAAAGATAAAACACTTTGTTACAGGATGTCATCTATTCAAAGGAAGATTCAAAGTGTGCTGTATCAAACACTAATTTATTGTGTTTCTAAAGCATTACCCCAGAAGATAAAATACCCTGCGGGGCATCTTTATATTCATCCTCATCTTCCAATTCATCTTCACTTTCCTGAAATGTTAAACTCACTTAGGAGCAGACTCATTGAACACCGTACCAACAACAAAATTGCTCGACAAATATATAAGAGCAGAAGAGAATTCTAACCTTAGCTCTGGGTTATACCAAAGTGAGAAGGAAATCTGCGACAAACTTCCCTTACTTTTTGTAAGTTTCTATTTTTAATGAGCGACAGGCTTTTAATTGAGTTGAATGAATAACCCGACAGCATTGTTCTTATTCAGTTGCAAACCTACCGTAGGTAGACAAAACAACTACCCTTACATAATCAAGCAGCAGAAGAAGCTACTCATGCAAGCATAAGAATAAATTATCGGGTTGCAATATTCAGATGCTAGTAAACGTGTGCACGTGAAATGAAGCTCAACTGAAAAGTCACATCATTCCTATTCGTATTCCTATAGACAGAAGTACACAAAGCCCTTGTTTTGAGTATAAAGAATTGGTGTTGGCATTCCAGTTCCTGAGCTAGGTCAGGGTAGAACGCTAACTTCGTCTATGATTTATTTATCTTCAATTAAGTGATACTCTATCTTTTTCTTTGGAATAATGTGAAATTTAGGTTATTGGAAAGGTACAGAAAACTAGTACTCGGACAAAACTTACAGGTTAGCAAGATTTTAAGAACCATTGGCGAATACATGTATTTAAAATTAATGCAACTCAACAAGGAATTATTGGAAAATAAAAATAAAATTTTCTGAGGAAGCAACTTTTTCCTAAGCAACAAATACGTAAAATACTTAAAAGTGTACAATTAAGTTTCAAATCAAGTATCAAACACGGTGATGCTGATAAGACATGGCAGAGATAAACAAACAAACTGAAATAGACTATTTCTAAAAACATTGGATGGGTAGAAGGGAGATATCAAATAAAGGGAAGATTAGCAAGGAAATATTCTAGAGAAAATATTCATCATCTCTAAATCCTTTTCCAAAATCAATATCCATAATGAGCCTAATTTTGTTGAGGAATAGATGGCTAAATAATATAGAACCACCAACATAACAAAGAGGAGTACGGCTGAAACCTTAGTAAAGTGAAGAAACTTAACTGGAATCATGAGAGCAAAATTATTTCGAAGCAAGGAAGTCAACGCTGCTGTTGTGTCTTGCAGTCCCTGGATCACGGGCACAATACTCTCAACCATCCGTTCAGGAGTATTTTCAACTCTTACCCTATAAGCACGAGTTGAATAAGTAGCAGCATTAAGAGTTCCGTTGAAGGTCAAGTTGCTGTCACCATTAGTTCCGTAGCTCTCCATCTGAGGTGCAATAAGAAATGAATTGCTGTTTGTTAGAACAATTGGTTGAGATATTGAAAGAAGGGTAGCTTAGTGAAGAGCTTGAAAATCTCTCCTTTTTTTTTTTTCTAAAGAAGGTAAGAGAAGAGCTAGAAATTTCTTTTCAACAGAATTCCGGAACAAACTAGGAGGAGGAGGTAACACCAATGTAAACCACCAGTACAGTAGGTGATGGGAAAAACTAAAGGGCAGCCCGATGCATTAAGATCTCGCTATGCGCGGGGTCCGGGAAAGGGCCAAACAACAAGGGTTTATTGTACGTAGCCTTACCCTGCATTTCTGCGAGAGGCTGTTGTAACGACCCGACTGGTCGTTTGAGAGTTTAAGCTCCGTTCAGTGGTATAAGGTCATAATCAGCTTCACATTATGTATATCGACTTGTGTGCGTAGTTAGATTCAGTTACCGGATAATCCGGAGTCGAATTAGGGGAGAATTTTCAAATTTTGAAGCTTAAGTGAAGGAAGTTGACCGGAGGTTTGACTTTTGAGTAAACGGCCTCGGAATGAGTTTTGGTTAACGCCACAGCTTCGTATGATGATTTTGGACTTAGGCGTGCGCCCAGAATTGGATTTGGATGTCCGTAGAGCAAATTGAGGTAATTTGGCGAAAGTTAGAATTTCGGCGAATTCGGCCGATAGGTGGAATTTTGATATCGGGCTCGGAATGGAATTCCGGAAGCGGCTGTAGGTCCGTTGTGCTATTTGGTACTTGTCTGCAAAATTTCACGTCATTCCGGGTTGATTTGATAGGTTTCGGCACGAGTTAGGATATTTGGAGTTCTGAAAATTTCTAAGTTTGATTTTTGGTTTGATTCATCGTTCTAGTGTTATTTTATGTGTTTCGAAACCTCGAGTGAGTCCGTGTTAGGCTATGTGACTTGTGTGTGTGGTTGGACGGGGTCCCGGGGGCTTCGGGGGTGTTTCGGATGGGTGTCGGGTCCTTTTTCCTTAGTTTTGGACTGTTGATTCTGGTTTCTGGTTTCCTTCTATGCGATCGCATAGATGAAGCCGCGATCGCGTAGAATTAATTTTGGGCCGCCCAGTTTTGTTCAATGCGATCGCATTGAAGTATCCGCGATCGCAGAAGTACACCTCCCCCTTCATCGCGATCGCATAGTGATCGTGCGTTCGCATAGTCCCCAGTTCTCGTTCTCCGCGTTCGCATTCCTGTAGCCGCGAACGCATAGCACAAATAGGCCAGCAGTATTTTCCTTATCCGCGATCGCACTCCGCGATCGCATAGAAGCTTTTGGTCACTCATTCTTTTCCTCTTCGCGATCGCATCAAATTGCCCGCGATCGCGATGCTTAAGACCTGGGCAGAATATATATATTTCCAAAAGGGTTTCACCATTTTTATCACATTTTGAGTTCTAGAGCTCGTTTTGGGCGATTCCTTGGGGGATTCTCACACAAATCGAATGGGTAAGCGTTTTTCCACTAGAATTTAATATATTTCATGAATTAGTTCTTATTTTTATCGTTCAATTCGTGTTTTGGATTGAAGAAACTTGGGTTTTTGAAAGAAAATTTCTAAATTGAAAATTCATGATTTGAATAACCAAATGACATCGGAATTTGATAAATTTAGTATGGGTGAACTCGTATCAGAATGGGTAATCGGAATTTGTAAAATTTGTCGGGTTCCGAGGTGCGGGCCCGGGGGTCGACTTTTGGGTCGATTTTTATAAATTAGCAAAGATTGAAACTTTATTATTCGGAATCATTCCTTATACGTTTTATGTGCATTGTGAAGTTGTTTTAGTTGATTTGAGCCGTCTGGAGGTCTTCCCGCCCGAGAAGTCCATTTTTGAGTACCCGATTGTCGTCTTTGAGGTAAGTATCTTGCCTAACCTTGTGTGAGGGAACTACCCCTTAGGATTTGAGTCTTTTATGTTGATTGTAGCCCGTGTACGCGAGGTGACGAGTGCGTACTCGGACTTATTTGCAATTAGGTTGGCCTTTTTGGATTCTTAAGTCCCTATATCTCCGGCGTATGAAGTGGTAACCGTTATGGTTGAGTTTCTGATTACTAGCTTCATCTTCCTCTGTTTGAATTAGATTTTTCTTGACTTCGATTCCTCTTTGTTGATTATTTGATCTTAATTTGACTTAGCTGAATATTTTCCCTCTTCTATCACTATGCTAAAATTTCTTCACAAACCGCCTAATTGATTAGAATTAGTATCATCTAGTCGTATAATTGTTTAACAGGAATTGGAATATCTATAGTTTGGTGTCAAGCATGGCCGTGAGTCGTACATGATGATTTACATGATTTACCTTAAATGTTACTTACGTATAGTTGACCATCACCCAGATTGGCGGTGTTTCCTTGGTGCCTCTTAATATTGAGTATTTGTTTAAGCTGAGTTTATTCCGTGAAACAAACTGTTAGGCGAGATTGGTTATAGTTGCCTCCCTTGCCGGGATGATTGGTTCTCGATTTATTGACTTGAGTATTGTGAAACGTTGCTATATTTGTTAGGTTTTCTCCTCGTTACATTGTTTCATTGATACTTGGTTTCCCCTTAAGCGATTTATGCTTATGAGTGAGTTTTGCCATTATTGCGATTGAAGTTCTCGTGTTGAACTTACCGTCGCACCTTGCATTTTGCCTTTCTGTTTGCGATGGTGCTCATTGTGGCTTGTGCAATGTTTTGCTGTGTTCTGGTTGTTTTCTCTCTGTGTACTGCGTTGCATTGCATATTTACATTGGGACTGCGGGCCGAGGCCTGGGACTTTCCCCTGCATTGCATTGCATATTTAAATTGAGACTACAGACTGAGATCCGGGAGCTTTCCCCCTGTACTACATTGCATGACAAATATCTGAGTTCCGGTGGTTTATCATTGAGGAGATCTGGATTGAAAAGTATACATATATACACATATACATATATTGAAACGTATAGTTGAAAGGCAATTATCTCCGAGAAAAGTTATGTCCGAAGGACTTCTATTTTGAAAGTATATTTGCAAAGTATTTGTCTTGCAGGAAAATGATATTTGAAAAAGTAGTATTTGGAAAAGTATATTTGAACAAATGATATTTGAATGAGCAGTATTCGGGAAAGTATATTTGAACAAATGATATTCGAGAAAGCAGTATTCGGAAAAGTATATTTTAACAAATGATATTTGAAGGAGCAGTACTTGGGAAAAATATATTTTTATACAACGTATTTTAAGGGAACTATGTTCTAACGATTTCTTTCTATAAAGATATATACATATACATTTAGCAAAAGTATGTTTCAAAGAAGATTTCCTATAACTTGAAAAGATTATATTTTCAAAAAGCTTTCGATATAAACTCACGATTTAAAGGTTTTTACTCGAAGATTTGACCGGTTTTTATTGAGCTTATTTGTTAAGGTATGATGTGAGTGAATTGATGCAGTGGTGAGTTTGGAGTTTTTTATGGTATGGTGATTTCCGACTTTGGCTTGCGTGCTGTCCTTTTCTTCTTGCGTATTTCTGTTATGCTGTTCAGTTGCTTGGATCGCTGCACTTCCTTCCGCTTTATATTTTCCTGTCGTTAATTATATTCGAAGATTTTTAGATAAATATTTTGTTTCGGTCATTACTGCTATGTCTTTTATTTATTAGACCAGTGGGTGTCCGGACTAGTCCTCGTCACTACTTCACCGAGGTTAGTCTTGATACTTACTAGGCACCGCTGTGGTGTGCTCATACTACTTTTCTGTGCATTTTTGTTTTGCACAGATCTAGGTACTGACTGTTACTAGCTGTGTGGATTTTTGTTGAGGAGACTCAAGGTAAACCTGTTGCTGCATTCGCAGGCTTCGGAGTCACCTTCCTGTATAATCCCAACTATACTTATTCATTTTTAGACAGTTGTATTTAGATTGGTAGAGAGAATTCGTAGAGCTTATGACTTGTATTTACCGGGTTTTGGGAAATTGTAAACTCTGTCAAGATTTCCATATCGAGACTGCTATGTTTTTTTTTTATTATTGTTGATGCTCAGTAAAATATTAGGCTTACCAAGTCCCTAAGACTAGGTGCCATCACGGTACCCACGGAGGAAAATTTGGATCGTGACAGCTGTTTTCACGGCTCGAACCCGTGACCCCGGTCACATGACAACAAATATACCAGTTACGCCTAGGCTCCCCTTAGGAAAAACTACCTTATTAAAAGACATTCTAAGTTGAAATATAAAGAAAAAGGGTAGATATACTATTAACGGTTGCAACTAACATGCCCAACTAGGTTAGTATTAAATCAACCCAAGACAACGCTAAATCCTTTGGGATGGGGGAGGAGGGAAAGGGAAAGAAAAAGAAAAAGAAAAACTTCTTTGAGAACAGTTATTTTGCATTTTGAGATAGGCGGATGATAAATCATAAATGCAACTTGGAAAGTATTATACCAACCCAAGCCAAGTCCAAACACCTAGAGGTTAAAGAAAGGAAGAGAAGGATATTGAAACTTAACTTAGCTATTTGGCGTTTAGTATTAGGAAAATTCCCACATTCGGAAAACTAGTCAAAAACTATCTGGAACCTCACTAAACATGCATTTCCTTTAAGCTGTTGCTCGTTATTTTCCACTACTTCACAAACAAAACAAAAAAATCAATATTTTCATAATTGAAGAGTAAAGTAAATTTCACATTAAGCCAACTTCCAGAAAACACAAAATTGCAAACAGGGAATTATCCCACAACCGTTTACAAGAAAACACAGTTGCCAGAGAAGCAGGTAAAGGAATATTTACCTCAAGCGTTGCAAATGTTCCCTTAAGTAGATTCGAGATAGAGAAACTTCAGTTGTCTGCAAAAATAAAAGTCATAGCTCAGGCTGACGAACAACAAAAGAAGTTCAGTTATATCTGGAAGCAGTAAGTAGTGTTTGATAAACTGCAAAGTAATTCCAACTCTCTTGCCCGAGAGCAGTATCTAGCCAAAAAGGGGTAAAAACAACAAGGAAGACATAAAGAGCAAAAGTTACTTCATCTCTAAATAGGAGAGATTTCAAATGCTAACATATAACAACTTTCATAAGGTCTTTCTTTTATAATCGTGGTGTCTGGGCCAGCTTGCGCGCACCTCGACTAATTCCACGAGATACCTGTTACCTCCCACCAGCAACACGTACCGAGTAACTATGTCCACCACATAACATTATACATTCAAAAAATTAGCACCGCCATTAAGTTCTTGTTCCATCTAAAGGATATAGCACATGCTCAATTTCCGACTCATCAAGAGCAAGGGCGTTTATTGATCCAAACCAAAGCAAGTACCTAATGCAAGTAAATTTTCCTTTCATNTTTTCTTTTTTTTTTTTTTTTTTTTTTTGGGGGGGGGGGGGGGGGGGGGGGGGGGGACCAAAGGTTATATCACAGAGATCGACCAAAATCAGAAACCTTGAATACATATTATAACAATTACAATCTAAAATCCTTAAGCAAAACAAGGCAAAAAACTATAAATTTCTGTTAAGAGTCTAGGAAACCACAGATCTAATGATAAAGAATGACACAACTCAATCTAAAGATATAATCTATGACAGATTGCGGCCATATCTCATCAAAACCAAAATCTAATGCGAAAAAAAATAAAGTAGGAAATAAATATATGATTACTAAAAAAAAGGTAAAAAATACATGAAGACATGCAAGACAATCAAGGTAATAAATTCAATGGTTTAATCAATGGCGGAGCCAGGAACTTCGTTAAAGGAATTAAATAACGACGGGAATGACTCATTTGGATTTTGAATCTACGACTTAAAATAAATTTTGAACCCCTTTACTAGAACACTAGAAGTTTCTCTTATGTTCACGGGATTCAACCGTTTATATATAAAAAAAATTATCTATACCTTATTTACGGAGTATACGGAGGGGATTCAATTGGACCCCCTTCCCACTAGTTGGCTCCGCCCCTCGGTATAAAAAAAAAGGCAGTCTGGTGCACTAAGCTCCCGCTATGCGCGAGGTCCATGGAAGGCCGGACCATGAGGGTCTATTGTACGCAACATTGTCTTACTTTTCTGCAAGAGACTGTTTCCACAGCTTGAACCCGTGACCTCCTGGTCACATGGCCCCTTGGTATAATCAACATAAGACAATTTGATTATTCTACATGAAAACAACACCTACTTTTTGCATCAAATTTATTAACATACACCACACATCAAACAATAAATCAAGAAAAGAATAGAGGGAAGTATAGTCAATAAATACTTTTTCTCACAAAAAACTTAGCCATGAGAGCAAAGATAAACACTCACCAAAATATCAAACAAGTGAAATGCTTTGGCTGCAAACAAAGTAAATGGAGAGGGAAAAGGGACTATTTAATAAAACAATGAGATTACAGTAATAAAGATTCATGAATTGAGGATTAGAACAACCTTAAAACAAGAGGTACGCGCAAATTGACCAGGACACAATGGTCATTAAAAAAAACAGTCTTAAATTCAAATAATTCAAAAACAAGAGATTATAGCAAATCAAAATTCAAAAAATTGAGGATAGTGACAAAATAAAATCAAGAGATTACAGCAAATCAAAGGTCAAGAACTGAGGATAGTAATAAATTTAAAACAAGAGATTACAGCAAATCAACAGTCAAGAATTAAAGATGGTAAAGAATTTAAAACAATATATTACAGTAATCAAGATTCAAAAGTTAAAGGATAGGAACAACCTCAATTAGAGCACTCATTGATGAGTTCATACTGACTTCTTAAATTTTTCTGTGTCAATTTAATTTTAAATTCGAATCGGTAAATTGTGTGTGCATTCACTTTCAACTATTATTAAGTTTGTATTAAAAAATAATAAAAAACTTTACCACGTACATATATTTCAATTTATCTTG
Organism: Nicotiana paniculata; assembly: GCA_005239505.1. Lineage (NCBI taxonomy): Eukaryota > Viridiplantae > Streptophyta > Magnoliopsida > Solanales > Solanaceae > Nicotiana > Nicotiana paniculata. The sequence continues at coordinate 23,090 of ML348291.1, read as the reverse complement.
TTGAATCATCCTACCAAACAGACCCTAATAGTTACAATTTATTAAAATGTGTTATGAACATTGATGTTATTTTTGTGATTTACTACTTGACCTTAATATGATTAAATATCATATGAAACTACAAGTTGAATAATTAAATTAAGTTAGATGTTATTTTAATTACATTATTTTTATATTAGGTGCTCAACATGTTAATATACCTAAATCTATCCGATGAAGATAAATGTTTTTATTTACCCAATTGAAGCAACTAACTATAAAGCAAATGATTTTTTTGCTCTTCTTTCCTGAATTCTCTTTCAAAAATTATAATCTGCAAATTAAATATTGTTCAAATTTAACTTTTACCATTGATGGGGAAAAAATGACTATTCTCTAAAAAGTTATTACCATACAACTGATTATTCAGTAATCACGTTTTCTTATAATCAAGGGAATTGATTTCTCTTGTGCATGACATTAAACTTCGGAAAATATAAACTTTGGGGTGAAGATGTAATTGACATCCAACTCTTATTACTCGTCGAATGAACTTTATTCCGACCCCCTAAAATCACTCATGAACTTAGCATATTAATAATAGTTACTAATGTATTGGTGGAGAAAAGACATGATACGTGGACTAACAACAAAGTGACAAGGTATGGTACGTGAACATTATATAATGAAAAGTGGCCTTCTTAATTAGATGAGTTAAATGCAGAAAAAGCACGGGAGAAATACCCACGGGGTTATAGTGAGAAAAAATGTGATGACCCAAAAGGTCATATCTTGTTTTAAAAGTCAAAACTGTATTCCGAGGCCTTAAAAACCTCCTCTAGCCTCAGCTCGTTTTGCGTGCGCAGTCCAGGCATATATCCGGAAAGCATTTATATGAAAAACTGAAAAAATGCTAATTTTGCCTTTAAAATTTAATTTGACTGCGGTCAATATTTTGGGAAAACGGACCCGGACCCGTGATTTGATGGTACCGGAAGGTCCGTAGGAAAATATGGGACTTGGGCATATGCCCAGAATTGAATTCAGAGGTCCCAAACAAGAGAAATGAATTTTTGAAAGAAATTGTTTAACTGAAATTATAAGAGTTTTTGAAAATTTGACTATATTTGAAATTGATAGTATCGGGTCCGTATTTTGGTTCCGGAGCCCAGTACAAATTTAATATAGTATTTGAGTGGTACCTGTAAAATTTGGTAAGAAACGGAGGTCATATGACATGATTCGGACCCGTAGTTGTAAAATTTGAAACTTTGAAAGTTCTTGAGATTTTCCTTTGACTTTGATGCTAAATTCATTGTTTAAGATGTTATTTTGGCTATTTGATCACACGAGTAAGTCCGTAGGATGTTTTTAGGGTTGTGTGCATATTTGGATTGGAGCCTCTAGGGCTCGGGTGAGTTTCGGATAGGCGACGGGGTGTTTCAGACTAAGAAAAATCTAGTGAAGTTGTTGTTTCTAGTGTCTGGTGTTTTGTGCTATGCGAACACGTGGTCACCCAGGCGAACGCGAAGAGTAAACGAGGCTGGGGCTAGTTTGTTCATCGCGAACACATAGGCCTAGACGTGAACGCGGAGCACTGGGGAGCTTCTCCACGCGAACGCGGCCAGCTATACGCGAACGCATAGCTTTAGGAGGGGGCTGGTCAGGGAAATTGGGTAAGCCTATGCGAACACGGCCCCTTGTACGCGGAAGCGAAGGCAGGGTTGGGCTAAGCTTTCGCGAACGCGTAAGTCCTAAGGAGGCAGTGCTTCGCGAACGCGACAGGGTTCACGCGAACACGATGAACAGTATTGTCGCCTAGCACTTAAAACAGCAGAAAAACGGGAAAAGGCCATAATTTCATATCTCCTTTCATAGAATCCGACCTTGGGCGATTTTGAAGAGGGATTTCACCACTAAATCATAGGTTTGTGTTCTTAAACTCGTTTTCTTCATTATCCATTAGCACCCATTAGATTTCTAATGCCTAAATCTTGTTCTTTAAGAATATAAATTAGAGATTTTTGGAGAATTAGGGATTTTACAAATTTGGGAATTTAGACCTCGTTTTGGGGTCGGATACCGTAACTAATTACCTATTTGGGCTCGTGGGTGAATGGGTTATCGGGTTTTGGTTCGAACCTCGTGTTTTGACCAAGCGGGCCCGGGGTCGATTTTTGACTTTTTGGGAAGAGTGATAGAAAACCTATAATTAAGCATTGCGGTTGAATTATTTAGCATTTATTGATATTGTTAAGTTAATTATGTATAGATACAAGTGAATTGGAGGCAAAATCTAAAGGGAAAGCGGTAATTGAGGCTTGAGTTTGGTCGTGCAATCCGAGGTAAGTGTTTGGCTTAACCTTAGCTTGAGGGAATAGGTGTTGTGTCATATTTGCTACGTGTTATTGTTATGTTCAACGTATAGGTGTGGTGACGAGTATCTATACGTTGGTGTCGAGCATGCCCGTGAGTCGTATAATATGAATTATGTGATTTTTCCATTAAGCACTACTTGGGTTTAATTTGATAATTATTCATGTTGATGGTATTTCCTTGGTTTTGCCTATTGTTGTGTATTGGTTCAAGTTGAGAACTATTACGTAAAGTTAAGTAACTAAGCGAGATTGGTTATAGTTGTTTCCCTTGCCGGGATGATATTAAAGTCTACTGTTGGCTCCCTTGCCGGGACGTTATGGTTTTTATTATTGTTTATACTGTTGATTTCCTTGTCGGATTATTGTTATTTGATTTGTTTGGGTGAGAAAGAGAGTGTAAAAGCACGAAGGGTGATGTCGTGCGTGATATTGTGAGTAAGTGTTAATGCACGAAGGGTGATGCCCTGCCGAGATCGTGAGAGTAATGCACGAAAGGTGGTGTCGTGCCATATTATGAAAGTAAAAGCACGAAGGGTGATGCCTTGCCATGATTATGAGAGAGAGTAAAAGCACGAAGGGTGATGCCGTGTCGTTTCTGTTGATTTTTTGGTGAGGACGAGAGTAAAAGCACGAAGGGTGATGCCATGCATTTGTTTCTGTGTTATTATCTCTATTGTTTTAAGTTTGATAATTTCTTTGTTGCTTTATTTCGTTATTGTTATTGTTGGCCCATGTCATTGAATGGGTTTTGAAGATTGACAAATGGTGACAAGTTGAACCAGGTCCATCAGAGCAGCAACATCTTAACGAAGCAGTTGGCACATGAATCGTAATTGCTGAGTATCAAATAACTAAGAGGATGTCTCCCAATACAAAAAGATTGAAAACTGGTAAGGATGATAGAAGTTGATTTTAGCTAGGACAGAAATAGAGGAAGGAAGTTGAGTTACATTCGAAATCATCTACACAAGAAGAATTGAACTCAACAACTGACTCTATAAATACACAAAGGAGTACTGCTGAAATTCTTGACGCACAAAGATCAAATTGAATCAAGTTCTGAAAGCAAAAATTCCCAGGATATTTGCAAGCAGAAGTATTGTGCTAAGGCTACATTTCAACTAGAAGAAACAGTTCAATCTTCTGAGTGTTGAGTCTAGTTGATGTGTAGTAGGGATTTTAATATTGTATCTTTCAGCTTTTCTAGAAGAAAATTGTAATAGGTACAAATTTTTCAAGTTAGAGTTAGCTTGAATTTTGTAGAAATTAGCTAGAGGCTAGTTGATACAAAGAGGATTAGATTTAGTCCTAGGATTACAAAAGAGTTTATTTTGTAAGTCCGTTTGGCTCAGTGTTTTTAGTGAAGTGTTTGAGAAAATCCTACTGAGGAGTAAGTCGTGGTTTTTTCACCTTTTGAGCCAGGTGTTTTCCACATAAAAATCCCTGTGTCTTTACTATTACTGCTTTATTATTCCGCAAACAGTAGTTAGTAGTACGCTAAGAAGAACCAGGTTCTTCTTATTAGACAGCACTCGAAAATTGGATACTGCACAATTAACTTATAATATTGTGTAGTATTGAAGTCTAAAACATCAATTGGTATCAGAGCAGGTTATCCTTGAAGAGGCTAACACCTAGGAAAAGATCAAGTTGAGTGCACCACCTAGGAACTGGGAAGGACAATCAACTGCAAGACCACCACTCTTCAATGGCCAGTACTATTCTTGGTGGAAGAATAGAATGAAGGATCACCTTATTGGAGAGGATTATGAACTCTGGGACATAGTCATTGATGTACCACTTGCAACAATGAAGAAAACTGCTGAAGGTGCAAGTGTACCTAAGACTAGGGCTTACTGCATAGCTGAGGATCTGAAGAAATGGGAGAAGAATGCCAAAGCCAAGAAGTGGCTAGTGTGTGGACTAGGTCCAGATGAATACAGGATGATCCAAAGCTGCACCACTACCAAGGAAATCTGGGATACTCTACAAGCGGCTCATGAAGGAACAGTTCAAGTGAAGAGGTCTAGAGGTACATTGCTATACTCTCAGTATGAAACTTCACTATGAAAGAGGGAGAAACAATTCAGGCGATGTACACAAGGTTCACAACCTTGACTAATGAACTCAAGTCTCTTGGAAGAGTCATCCTTGAAGAAGACAAGGTTGAGAAGATTTTGACAAGGGTTTTGCCTATCTCCTGGGAAAGCAAGATAATTGCCATCCAGGAATCCAAAAACATGGAAACCCTTAGACTAGATGAGTTGATTAGCAACCTTACTGCCTATGAACTCAGAAGGCAGACCATGAAAATGGATGCCCCAAAGAAGGAAAGAAGTTTAGCACTAAGGATCATAGAGGGAGCAGATCTGGAGGATGGTGAGATGGCCATGATCACCAAAGAATTCAGAAACTTTTTCATGAGGAAGAAAGGCATCTTTAGAGGAGCAAACTTCAACAAGGCAAAGGCTCCTGAAAGGCCAGCTAATGAGGGATGCTACAAGTGTGGAAAAAATGATCATCTCATCAAGAACGGCCCCCAGTGGGAAGTAGAATGGAGGAAGGAGAGATATGAAAGAAAGAACGGGAAGAAGGAACTGGTCCAACCCAAGAAAACTACTACAAAGGCTATGGTTGCTGTTTGGGGGGAAAGTTCAGATGAAGAATCAGATGATGGTGAGACAGAGGATCAGGCTCTCATGGAAATTGGAGAATCTGATGAAGAAACCTATGAAGAACCATAGGTAAGTGTCTCACAACTTAAAACTAAAATAAAGTTCTTATCTAAAGGAGAAACTCTTTGAGTTGCTACTTGACTTTATAGATGATTCTGAGGAAAAAACTAAAGAGAAGGATCAACTATCTAAAGAGTGTGCAATGCTAAAAGCAAAATGCATGGACCTGGAAATAAGAGTCAGTGAATCTGAAAAGAAAACCACTGTCTTGATGAACCAGGTTCATCCACTCGAAGCTGAGATTCTAGAACTAAAATCTGAAAACTTAAAGTTAAGACTAGGATCCAGTAAAAAGGTAGTTGATCACTCTCATGCTAAGTTAGAAGAAGACTTGGGAAAACTAAAAGATAAAATGTATGCCAAGGATGAGCAGATAAGATCTCTTAAAGAAGAACTTGGCAAAGTTAAACATGAATTTGAAAGAACTCGTAAATGGAATAAGTCTTCTGATGCATTAACTTGGCTCCAAGAGAATCATAGTAGCAACAGGAGAGGGCATGACTTTGGGAGTCAATTGCCTAAGTGGGATCCCAAAAGCAAGTATCTCACTCTCCCAGAAAATAAAATTTGCACCCATTGTTGGAAAACTAGCCACTATAAGTATGAGTGTGCTGCAAAAGAAAAGGCCAGTCAGAAAAATGAGAGATTCATTAAAAAGAAAACTTGGCTACCAAACTGGGCCAGAAAAAATCTGATTCATCCATTCTCTCATAGAAAAGGACCCAAACTAGTTTGGGTTCTTAAAACTAACCCCTGATTTCCAATTGTAGGTACAAGTGAAGGGAAGCAGCCTAATTTGGCTTTTGGACAGTGGTTGCTCTAAGCATATGACAGGGAACAAAGAACAATTCCTTTCACTTGAAAACCTCAAAGGAGGAAATGTCTCCTTTGGAAACGGAAAGAAAGGTGAAATAATAGAGGTCGGCAAGGTAGGTAAAGATGACACACATTCAATTGAACATGTGTATCTGATAGATGGCTTGAAATATAGCCTAATCAGTGGGTGACAACTGTGTGACAGAGGTAAACTTGTCGCTTTTACTTCCACAACATGTTTTGTGATCAACCTGCTTACTGACAAGATTGTTTTGCAGAGAAAAAGAATGAACAATATCTATGTCATTGACTTGCCCACACTGTCTGACAATGAACTCACCTGCCTTAGTGTGTTGGATAGTGATCCCCTCCTGTGGCACAAAAGACTTGGTCATGCAAGTCTGACTCAACTCAAAAGGCTGGTCCCTAAGGACTTAGTGGTAGGGCTTCCTAACATTAAGCTCAAAGAAGACAAGGTTTGTGAGGCATGTGCAAGGGGGAAGCAGGTATGGTCTTCTTTCAAAAGTAAGAAAATGGTCAGTATCACCAGGCCGTTGGAACTGGTTCATATGGATCTGTGTGGTCCTATGAGAACTCTAAGTAGAGGTGGAAAGAGATATGTGATGGTGCTAGTAGATGATTATTCAAGGTTCACATGGACCTTATTCTTGGCATATAAGGATGAAGCATTTGATATGTTCACCTCATTTGTCAAGAAGATTCAAAATCAGTTAAGTCATCAACTAGCATCCATAAGGTCTGACCATGGTACTGAGTTTGAGAATGTCAAGTTTGCTGAGTTCTGTGATGAACATGGTGTCAATCATAATTTTTCTGCTCCTAGAACCCCACAGCAAAATGGGGTTGTGGAAAGGAAAAACAGAACTCTTGAAGACATGGCAAGAACCATGCTTCTATCAAGAAAACTACCTCACAGCTTCTGGGCTGAAGCAATTAACACTGCATTTTCCATTATCAATAGATGCATGACCAGACCTCTTGTAGAGAAAACTCCCTATGAATTACTTAAAGGGAGAAAGCCCAACATATCCCATCTTAGGGCTTTTGGATGCAAGTGTTATGTGCATAATAATGGCAAAGATTCTTTAGGAAAATTTGATCTCAGAAGTGATGAGGGAGTGTTCTTGGGATATTCTACACATAGCAAAGCTTATAAAATATACAATAAAAGAACTATGTGTGTAGAAGAAAGTGTACATGTTTTCTTTGATGAAACTAACACTTTATCTGAGAGACAGGAACCAGAAGATGAGGAGCTGGGACTGGTGAGGAGTAATGACTACATTGAAGCACCTATGGTAGATGGAACAGGTGAAAGACCAGGTTCAACAACCCCACGCAATTCGACAGGGGGAATTCCACATGGAAATACTGGGCCGGATCCTGTTCCACAGCAACAAGAAAACATGGAACAATCCAGAAGTGAACAACTGGTACTCAAACCACACATGTACCAGAGTTCTCACCCTATTGAGAACATTATAACAGACCTGAGATCTGGAATCAAAACCAGATCTTCCTTGAAAAATTTGTGTGCGTTTGATGCATTTCTATCCTTGATTGAACTAAAGAACATTGCTGAAGCCCTGAAAGATACTGACTGGGTAACTGCCATGCAAGAGGATATGAATAAATTTGAGAGAAGTCAAGTATGGCACTTGGTACCCAGGCCACTGGACAGATCAATAATTGGCACCAAGTGGGTCTTCAGGAACAAACTCGATGAGGATGGAACTGTTACAAGAAATAAGGCAAGATTGGTTGTTCAAGGATACAGCCAAGAAGAGGGAATTGATTATGATGAGACCTTTGCTCCTGTGGCAAGATTGGAGGCTATCAGACTTCTTATATCATTTGCTGCACACATGGAATTCACTCTTCATCAGATGGATGTCAAGAGTGCCTTTCTCAATGGGTATTTGAAGGAAGAGGTATTTGTGAAACAGCCTCCTGGTTTTGAGAGCAAAGAATCACCTGATCATGTATATAAACTTGACAAGGCTCTCTATGGTCTCAAGCAAGCACCTAGAGCCTGGTACGAGAGATAGTCAAAATTCCTGCTAGAACATGGGTACAAACGAGGCAAAATTGGCAGTACTTTGTTCCTAAAGGAAAAGGGAAAAGATCTTCTGATTGTACAAATATATGTTGTTGATATCATATTTGGTGCAACCACTGAAAAGCTCAGCAAGGAGTTTGCTACTTTAATGGGAAGTGAATTTGAAATGAGTATGATGGGTGAGCTGAACTTCTTCTTAGGATTGCAAATTAAGCAAACTCCACATGGAACAATGATTCATCAACAGAAGTATGTGAAAAAACTTCTCAAGAAATTCAAAATGGAGGATTCAAAAGAGATAGACACCCCAATAGCCACAACTACAAATTGGATGTGGATGAACCTGGTTCATCCGTTGGTCAGAAGACATACAAAGGAATGATTGGGTCTATACTCTATCTTACTGCAAGTAGGCCTGATATTGTGTTCAGTGTGGGACTATGTGCTAGGTTTCAAGCCAATACAAAGGAGTCCCACCTCACTGCAGTAAAAAGAATTTTGAGATATTTGAAAGGCACCAATGATTTGTGTCTTTTGTATCCTAAAGGTAGTAATTNGTTGACAGGAAAAGTACTTCAGGCATGGCTCACTTTTTGGGCTCCTGCCTTGTCTCTTGGGCCACCAAGAAACAAAATTCAGTAGCCTTGTCTACTGCTGAGGCTGAATATGTGGTTGTAGCCTCTTGTTGTGCCCAGTTGCTATGGATCAAGCAACAACTCCTGCACTTTGGTATAGATGTGGGATGCATTCCTATTTGATGTGATAACGCTAGTGCAATTAGTATGACTAAGAACCCGGTTCATCGCAAGAGAACTCAGCACATAGATGTTAGGCACCATTTCCTGAGGGATAAATATGAAAAAGGAATGATCTCTATTGAACTATGTGCCACTGATCGTCAAATTGTTGATATATTCACCAAGGCATTGAGTAGGGAGCATTATGAGATAAACAAGCTTGAATTAGGTATGATTAAGCTCACCTAATTTAAGAGCAAAAATGAAGAAAAAAACTGAACTGAAAAAATTGAAAAAAAAAGGAGTTTTCTGGCTAGAAATTTTAATTAGGTACTTAATCAGATTAATCATTGCTTAGTACTATGTCTTTATTGCCATACTCTTCTGCCATGTATTAATATGATATTCTAGTTGCTAATGATGTTTCTCTATTTTTGTTAATTAAGGCAAAATAAAGATTTTTAACAGGATGAACCTGGTTCATCCATGCTGGTTTACATGACTTACAAGGTACGTTCTCATCTCCATACATGTATTAATTCAAGTACAGTCATACATGAGCAGGACTCTATCCATTTATGGTTCAGTTCAAATTCTTGTACTTACCCAAAAATGAACCAGTTTCAAGAATCCCGTCACAATAAATTAGCCTAGTTTTAGGAAAGAAACGGTCTAATCAATGTCAAATCACTGACAGTCCCAAATCGATAAGTATCCTACTTGCATTAATACACTTCCATTGTAATCCCCTCAGCCACAAGTTATAAATAGGCCATCATTACCCATTGTGAATAAAGCAAACGTAGAACCTTGTTCAACTCACTCAAAACTCAGAATTTCCACTACCTTTATTTTCTTCTCTCTCTAACAAAAATTAAAACCGTTTCGTCTGCTTCATCTGATTCTCAAAATCGTGACTCGATGAAGGAGTTTATGAGTCTGACTCTCCACCGGTGTTCAGTTCTGAATCCTCTGAGACACCTCAAACCCCTGAACACCATGATGCCCCTGAACCCACACCAAACCCTACCCCAGCCCCCAAACGTCGTCATGTTAAAAACCTTGCACGCAAATCTGTGGCTTCTGGTTCACGATCAAAGTTCTTGGAAGATTTATTACAGGCTGAAGAATAACCCAAACTAAATTCGTCCAGTGAATCATTCAAATCAGCACATGAAGACGATGCACCTGGTTCGTCCAGTGCTGAGAAAGGTAATACTGAAGCTACCTCTGTGTTAAATAATGAAAATAGATTTGTTCTGGTGGGGTCTGTGGTGGATGTAGAAGTGCCTAGTAGGAAAAGAAAACGTGGGAAAATTCTTGAGATCGAGGGAGATGCTGGTGTGAGGGGATATGGGGAGGATGGTGCCACTCTTGAAATTTGTGGTCCCATTCTTGATAATCTTGAAGAATAGGTCATAGTGACAGGGGGAACGAATGTAGTTGAGGAAGCTGCTGCTGGGTTGGAGAATTTTATGAAGGAGATTGATGAACATGCTTCTTCTGGGGAAGAAACTCTGGCTGAGAGACTGAAGAGTGGATAAAGCCTCGGTTTCCTCATAGAAAAGGAAAATTGATGAGTCTGCTGGTGTACCTGTTCCAAGGGTACGTGCTACTAGAAACACTGTTCGTGAAGAGGAGGAGAAGCTAGAAAAAGCTCTACATGAGAGGAAAAGAAAAAGGGCAGAAAAGGGAAAAACGGAAGTAGGGGAGCCTGTTGAGGCTATTGCTAATGAGGAAGTGTTGGACCTGGTCCAACAAGAAGAGGAGGCTTCTACAGTGGTGATAAAGACACCAAAGCCCAAAAAGGCTAAGACTTCCACAAAGAAGTCAGCACCTGTGTCTGCTACCATTGTGAGAACATCTACAAGGACAAATTCCAAGTTAAAGTCAAAGAAGAATGTTCAGATTGTGGAGAGGGATGATGATCCTGAGTGGAGTGGATATGAAGAGAAGGAAGTGGGAGAAGTGTCAACTGATAGAATTTCCATGTTTGGAAAAAGACATATTTTGAAGGGTAAATTGCTGAAAGACCTGGAGGAGCCAGGCAAGAGGTATTTGTTGGATTTTCTGGCAGCTCAAGGCTGGAAGGACATGGTCCTTCGTATGGAGGGCAGGCTGGTCAGAAGTGAGGTAGTGGAGTTCATGGGGAATGCTACTGCGATTGGAGGTAGGGTGACATCCTTGGTCAGGGGAGTTGAAGTCTCCTTTGATCCATCAGAACTGGGGGTGATCTTAGACATTCCTGCTGAGGGATATGAGGATTATACAAGGCAGAGGTGGCCTTGCTTGGATGGAATGGCCTCAGCACTCAACATCCCCAGGTTTTTCTGTGATAATGAAGAGGAGCCTGAACCCAGGGCTGTGTACAAAAGCGAAATGAAGCCAGAACACAAACTATTCTTTGAGTTTGTGATTAAGTTTATGTTGCCCAGACAAGAACACATGCACATTGCCAACTATATGGATCTAACACTCATGGAGTGTATGTACAGAGGGAAGCAGATCAACTGGCCATCTTTAATCATCCAGCTTATGGACAGAGTGGTGAATGGCACCAAGGCCCATGCAATTCCTTATCGCTTCATCCTTACTGCAATACTGGCTCATTTTGGAGTCCCTACAAAGAAGGCTGAAATGCCTACTTCAAAGGATTACTTTGGGAAGGACACTTTGCTATCATGTGATTACATTGTAAGTGGCCCGGCAGATGAACGTGGTTCATCTCGGAAGCAACCTGTAAACAACAAGGTTCGTTCACTGGTGCAAGCAAGCGAGCTTAAGGATATGGAGATCCTTCGATTGCAGACTCGCTTAAGTGAGGTGGAAGCTGAGCATGATGCTCTCAGATCTGAATTAGCCAAGGAGAAAGAGAAAAACGAGGGTTTCCTACACCAAATGTTGTCTCTTCTCCAAACAAAGAATCCAGCCTCTTCTGCACCACCCCAGCCATAGGAATTTCCAAAACTACTCCCTCCTAACCCATCAAGTGCCCAGTTCGAGACAGTCTCTAGATGTTTTTGTTTCTGTTTTAATTCTGTTTTGCTCATGTGTTGGCTTTCCTTGATTTTTATGTTGTTTGGTGATGATAATTGTTGTTATTCAATGAAAGCTTAGTATTTTGAAAATGTCTTTGTTTATGACTTAGCTTACATTATTGGTTTCTTGTGTTGATTAATCATGTTTGCACCTGCAGTTGCCTGAAATTGGCCATGAGTAAGAATTAATAACTGGTAAGTATCATTTTGCAAATTTTCGATGATGCCAAAAGGGGGAAGATGTGCTGTTGGTTTAAAAAAAATTTAAGTGATATTTATAACCTAATGAACCTGGTTCTTGATGATTAATTAAAAAATATACAAAGTGTTGAAAGTGTATACAGGATAAAAGCACAAAGTTTGTCATCATCAAAAAGGGGGGATTTGTTGGCCCATGTCATTGAATGGGTTTTGAAGATTGACAAATGGTGACAAGTTGAACCAGGTCCATCAGAGCAGAAACATCTGAATGAATTAGTTGGAAAAGGAATCGTACAAAGCTAGGAGATATCAGTGATTGCTGAGTATCAAATAACTAAGAGGATGTCTCCCAATATGAAAAGATTGCAAACTGATAAGGATGATAGAAGTTGATTTCAGCTAGGACAGAAATAGAGGAAGGAAGTTGAGTTACATTCGAACTCATCTACACAAGAAGAATTGAACTCAACAACTGACTCTATAAATACACAAAGGAGTACTGCTGAAATTCTTGACGCACAAAGATCAAATTGAATTGAAAGCAAAAATTCCCAGGATATTTGCAAGCAGAAGTATTGTGCTAAGGCTACAGTTCAACGAGAAGAAACAGTTCCATCGTCTGAGTGTTGAGTCTAGTTGATTTGTAGTAGGGATTTTAATATTGTATCTTTCAGCTTTTCTAGAAGCAAATTGTAATAGGTACAAATTGTTCAAGTTAGAGTTAGCTTGAATTCTGTAGAAATTAGCTAGAGGCTAGTGGATACAAAGAGGATTAGAGTTATTCCTAGGATTACAAAAGAGTTTATTTTGTAAGTCCGTTTGGCTCAGTGTTTTCAGTGAAGTGTTTGAGCAAATATTACTGAGGAGTAGGTCGTGGTTTTTTCACCTTTTGAGCCAGGTGTTTTCCCCGTAAAAATCCATGTGTCTTTACTATTACTGCTTTATTATTCCGCAAACAGTAGTAAGTAGTACGCTAAGAAGAACCAGGTTCTTCTTATTAGACAGCACTCGAAAATTGGATACTGCACAATTAACTTATAATATTGTGTAATATTGAAGTCTAAAACATCAGTTATAACTTGATATTTCCTCCCCTCAGCATGTTCCCGTTCTTCTTGTATTAAGCTGCTTAATTCTCGTTATTATTATTATTGTTTCGTATATGATTAAATTGCATAGGTTTATATGGTTGTTGTGTCCTAGCCTCGTCACTACTTTGCCGAGGTTAGGCTCGACACTTACTCAGTACATGGGGTCGGTTGTACTAATGCTACACTTTGCACTTTTTGTGTAGATCCTAGTACTGGACCCTTCGGACCCTAGATCGAGGTTGCTATCTTCAGTACAGTGGAGACCCGAGGTATTCCTGTAGGCATCCGCAGGCCTTGGCGTCCCCTTCTATCTGTTTCATTTTATGTTCTTATTTACTTCTGAGACAAATGTATATCTATTTTGTTCAGACCACTACATGTAGTATTCGTAGAATGTCTGTGAAATTGTGACACTAGTTCTGGAGTACTTTTGCTTTGGATTTCGTATTAGTATTTAGTCAAACCGTTATATTCTGGTCTACCGCATTTTCCGTTGATTTTATTATGGTTAACTGTTAAAAATAAAGGAATAAGGCAAAAGTAACTAGTAACGTTGGCTTGCCTAGCGAGTTTAATGTTAGGCGCCATCACGGTCCCGACGGTGAGAAACTCGAGTCGTGACAGAAAAGCCAGACCTGACAGCTGTAAAGAAGGATGATACACAAGCATTTCATAAATAGGGAAGGGAAGCCGGTAGGGTTACAAGAAATCTTTAATCATAAGTGTTTTCGTTACAGTTGTATGTGGTAACGGGCAATCAAGACAATTAATACCATTAGTGAGCCCGAATTAAGTAAGAGAACCGTTATAATTGTATGCTCCTATATAAGGACTGAAATCTCATTTGTAATGGCATCGGACAATTATTGAAATTTATGCAATCATTCTTTACTTTATTCTCAAAGTTCTAAACCGTAATTTTGGCAGTGATTTCCAATCTATTTCATATTTTCTTTATCAATTATTTCCATTCCTTGATTTATTCTTCGAATTGTTGGGAAAGTGATCTTGGTTATCAGTAACCTGATTTGTTTTAGATATTGGCTTTGACGGAAAAATTTATTTTGCGTTAAAAAAATTGGTTCCGCTACCGGAAATCTGATAATATTTTCACTTTCCAAAACTCCATTTTTAACAACCAAGTATGTAAACCATTAACGACAACCATCAGCTGAACCAACAAGGTGGAACTCCACCACACCACACACCTATGGGATCCCCTCAACAGTCCCGTGGAAGTTCACCCGAAAGGTCTGCTTCACGCGCTAATGATCAGTAGGGAGACGACCGAACTGTGGAGCAAGATACTCCAAAGCAACTGATTTCGGAACACGTGAATGCACTACAGGCTTTTGTCATAGGATTACCCAATGCGGCGCAAACTCCTCCACCAGTTAATACACGACTTTGGAGAACCCGCGTTCAGGGCTTGATAATTCTAGAAGTGGAGAAATTACTAATGAATCTCGTGATGAAGAGTCAGGTACACCAAATAATTCCAATTTACAAAGTTCAGTGCTAACTTTGCACAAACACTTGAAGGAATAAAACAATCGTATAGAGCAAATACCTCTCGTGCCCCCCGTGATCAAAGGGGTGGATATTGAAAAGTATTCACAACAACCTTGGAAGCCAAGTGCAGCACCTTTACCAATTCCCAAAAAGTTTAAAATGCCTGATATTCCCAAATATAATAGAACAACTAGCCCTCTAGATCATGTAACACCGTTTACTACCGGCGTGAAAGGCAATGATTTAACCAATCAGGAAAGCAAATAGGTTTTGGTTAAAAAGTTTGGTGAAACACTCACAAAGGAAGTGGTAGCATGGTATTCTCTTTTACCTGAAAATTCTATTGATTCTTTTGTTGAGCTTTTAGATTCATTTATAAAAGCACATTCAGTAGCTTAAAATCTTTTTAAAAAAAGATGGAAGATATGTTTAAGGTTAAACAAGGGAGTACATAGTTGCTCTGGGAATTCGTAGATAGATTCCAACGGGAGAGGATGATGTCCCCTTGAGTACTTGATAACTGGGCGACTGTGGCATTCACGAGCAACCTGAACGAGAAAAGTTCAGAGCCACAAGGAGGTTGAAAGAAAGTTTGCGAGAATTTCCTTCAACAACTTAGAATGATGTGTACAATAGGTACAATACGAAGCTACGGATAGAAAAAGATACGATCGCACACCCAAGGGCCGATGAAAGACCAGGTTCGAGACGTTTAGAATCAGAAAGGAGGTATGGTAAAAATAGGTATGAGTCGTACATGATACATGTAAGGCGGTACTCTCGATCTAAATAGGATACATGTAAGGCGGGACTCTCGATAAAAAAGGAGCGGGATGCCCGAAACAATGATTCCAATACGCAAGCAATAATAGGGTATTACAACTTTAACATCACCATCTCTGAATTAGTGGCTATTTGAAGACGTATGGGGGATAAGGTACGATGGTCAAAATAAATGAGATCAGATCCAAGCAAAAGAAATCCAGATTTCTGGTGTGAGTTTCATAATGATCATGGCCATTAAACAACAGATTGTAGGATTTTGCAAGGAGAGGTCGAACATTTATTGAAGCACGACTATATTACTGATCAGTTCAGTGAGAAAGGGAGACAATCATACATGAATAACATATCGGAGCCCCCAAAACCTTCATCACCAAAAAGAACAACCAACGTTATAACTAGAGGAGATGAGGTGTCACGACCCAAAACCTAACCATGATCGTGATGGCACCTTTCGTGTTACTAGGCAAGCTTATTTCCCAAAATATTACTTCTAAATCAATTTTATGAAATTAACAAAACATTTCCAACCTTTATATTTTCATAAACTAAATCAACTTTAAATTTAATTAATATAAAAATACGGAAGCTAGCCCTAAGCATCGGGTGTCACTAAGTCATGAGCGTCTAAACTAAAACTAAGAAATAAAACTGTCTAACTGTCCATACGGTCTAAAATAATAAATGATGAAGGGAGTAGCAAGGTCCTGCGGACACTAGCAACTACCTTGCAGTCTCCAAAGATAGCCTGCCTGAAATCAACAATTGCTGCCTTCTAACTCACCTGGATCTGCACATAAAGTGCAGGATGTAGTATGAATATAATCGACTCAGTAGTAACAGAAATAACTAAGGAACTGAGTAGTAGTGGCGAGCTAAACAAAATAGTCCAATTATTTATTTTCACAATTTACAATAAACATGAATAAACAGGTAAATTCCATAAAACCAACAAATGCCACAAAGAAATTTAACAGATACATGCAGCAACAACAAAAGTAAATGCAACCTCACAACAATGTCGCTCCATCACTCATTACTTGCACTAAGCACTCAACACTCAACACTTAATACACTCAACACTCAACACTCTGCGCTCACTGGGGTGTGTACAGAGGGGCTCCCAAATCCCAAGCGCTAAGCACAGACAACTCCGTGCCATAATTTTAATACCTAGATCCGCACGGTTAGCTCACGTGCTACGCGGACAACTCACGCGCTTTGGTATCAATACCCGGACCCGCACGGTCATCTCACGTGCTACGCGGATAGCTCACGCGATATGGTATTAATATCCTCAACAACTACGCCCTCGGCCTCACTCTGTCATGTACCTCTCCAGCCTCACAATGCACCATCAATAAGGGGACACAACCCACATCAAGTATCACAACATATCAGTAAAATAATAGAGACCGAGGTAAACATGTATAATAATTTCTATGACTGAGTAAAAATAACGTGAGCATGAATGAATCCTAAACATGATCTCTAACGTGAAGGCAAACAAGTTCAACAACAAGTAAACACATAACCACAGATAATAGCCATTAGGCCTCACAGCCTCACGAGACGGACCAAGTCTCAATCCCTCGCGGTGCACACCTACACGCCCGTCACTTAGCGTGGGTATCACCTCCAAACAGTCACATGATATCAATTTCTCCAGGTTTATAGCCTCAAAGCCAGAGTTAAAACTGTTATTTACCTCAACAGTGTAAAATCCTACTCATGGATGCCCTCGTCTCTTGACTCGATCTCCAAAAGTTCTGAATTAACCATAATCAGATTAATACCATCAACATGTGCTAAAGAACCGAACACCTCAATTGGAGAACCTAAATGGTATTTCTACTTTTTTGAGCTACTATTTGTTTTCCTAGATTTTGATTATATAACTAAAAATGTTTTTTTTTCTTTTAACAACAGTTGAACGATATACGTTGAATTCATATACTACAATTTTGGGTAACTTACACCATCTGCTTCTGAATATACTATTTGAAATCTAGACGATCGTCAGCTTGATTGATCAAAGAGAAGATGACTACCTCATCTGCAGGGGATACACTAAATAAGCACAGTGTTTTGATTTGATGGTCAGTTCAATGCTTGAAGTTTCACTTTTTGGAATCATATTAAACATGATTTAGCTTAAATCCAATAATGAAAAGATACTGGGAAATGACTAGCTGTTAGTATTAAATTTCATAGCTAGCTCAAATTATTTCAATGAAAAGTTTTACCTCCAAGTTGATTATAATGCTGCTATAAGTCTATTCCCTAGTCAAAGATGTATGTTGTTAAAATGGGTAGAGAATGTATGTCCAATTGCTGTAATTTCATCTGTGCTATATATAATGTTGATAGCACATTTGTCACAGTTTTCTGCCATAGGTGTCCAAGTTGGAGCAAATGAGCTGCTACATCGACAATGTTAAGGCTTTATGAAGCAGTGGATTTTAACATTTGGAGCCTCAATCACGCTTTCTTATTTCTCTTCTTTTTTTTTGACTGAATGTAGCTCCATGTAGAACAGTCATCATGATAGGAGAACTAAAAGGTAATTTAATGCCATAAATCAGATGGGAAAAAGGAGCAAGTGTTTAAGAGAACTCTATCAGACAACTAAATTTGACCTCATTAACGGCAGAACTATAAACCTGAAAAAGATGTCATTAATGAAGGTTTATATTGAAACACACTAATCAACCTTTCCTCGGGATCATTTACACAGTTTCAAAGAATATAATAAACAAGAAGGGATGGTTCTATTAAAGCATGATATCATCCGTACACTATATTGAAGTCATTAGAAAGAACACTATTAGATGTATTTAATGATCAACAAGTTCACCAATGTAGAGAGAAGAGAGAAAACAAAACAGATCAAAGCAACAACTTCTCTAGAAAAAGAACTATAAAGGCTCCATAACCACATTACAAATAGGATAACCAGCAATCAAAAAGTTTGAGAAAACATCTCGCCACTGTCTAATATCACCATGTATTTCTATGGTGACGATGTTGGGCCCGTTCATACAACCCTCATCTAGTTATATTAGTAGAGTGACTAGGATAGGGATCCTACAAGGGTTTGAGGAGTTCTAATTAAAGTCGAATCCATTTATTCTAGCACTAGGCAACAATAGAATCAAAATAATTCATTGGTTCGTAACACGATAACATGAAGTACCAAAAAACTATGAAGATCTAATATTCATTGTGTCTTTCGATATAGTAACAAGAGAGAATATTGAGGATTGATCAAACAAAGACAATCGGATTTTCTTTAGAAGTAGCACAATAACAACTAAAAGGTTTGGGGATGGAAAGTTCGCAGTTAACAAGTTCAAGAGAGCAGAGACATTTAAATATATAATTCATCCTACTTCACCTTTAAATATATGATTGTAGAGTTTTTAGTTGCTAATTGGTTAGCAAAGACCAAAATACACAAAATTATGTGCTTATTCCATGATTGCATTCAGATGACCTTGAATCAACTGTTTCCAATAGCATGGGTAGTTGTGGATCAAGAGACAAAACATCCTTGGACTTGGTTCATACAATATTTGGCTGTTGATTTGGATCTAGGAGATGGACAAACTTAACGGTAATGTCAGATAGTCAAAAGGTATATTCTATTGATAACTTAACAGTAATTTCAGATAATTTTGTTTCATTATTTTGTATTTATAAATTAAACATAAACAATATCTTGTATCTTTTGTTGCAGGGATTGATCCCAGCAATTGATATTGTCTGCCTGTGGCGGAGCACAGAATGTGTGCCAGGCATATATGGTCCAACTGGGCTAAAAAATGGAAAGGTGAATAAAGAAGTATGCAATTCTGCAAATGTTCCAAGTTATCATTTGTTGTCCAGTTTAAAGATAAGCTTGTAAGGTTGTCATTTCTAGGGAGAAACATATGTGAGGATGCGCTAGATAACAACAAAGAGGTATGGGTAAGGGTTTATTTTAGTGATGTGTCTGAGTGTGATGTTGTTGAAAATAATATGTGTGAAACATTTAATTCCTGGATAGTAGGACCTAGGCATAAGTCAATTATATCTATGTTAGAAGAAATAAGGTGCAAAATCATGACTAGGCATGTTGATATGAAGAGATTTGCTGAGACATGGATAACGGATATATCCCCAATAGCAAGAATGACCTTAGAAAAAAAATAAAGATGCCTCTAGAAGGTGTAAAGTTCTTTGGAATGGGGATGATGGATTTGAGATTAGTGATGGTGATATTAAGCATGTTGTTGATCTAAGATGGAAGAGTTGTACTTGTAGAACCTGGATGTTAAGGGGAATTTCTTGTCCTCATGCTGTCTGTGAATTATATCACATAGAACTAAATCCAGATGAGTTGGTTGAGCATTGGTACAGGAAGGCCACCTTCATGAAAGCTTACCAATATTCTATACAACCTATGCCCAATAAGAAGATGTGGCCAGAATCAGAAAATTCCTCCTTTTGAGCCACTTAAACCAAAACCAATGCTAGAGAGACCTAAAGGGTGTAGGAGAATGGCAAAGGATGAGCCAAGAAAAAAATTTGACTAGTTACCAAATAAAGGAGTGATGATGACTTACCCAAAATGTCACCAGTTGAGTCATATCAAATCTGCTTGCAAATATGAGGTAAGACAAATTAATTTTGAGTCTTTTTTAGCATTCTCTAATGCACACTAACTATTGTATATTCTTTTAGTCTTCAATGAGAGATACAACTCAAGCAAGTAATCCAACTCAAAGAAGTCAGCCAACTCAAATGAGTCAGCCAACTACTACTGCAACAACCATGCCTAGCATTCCATCTTCAATTTGTGAAGACACATTTGCTGTAAGAAGAAGTGGTCAAAGTCAGTCTACATCAAGAAGAAGAGGCAGAGGTCTAGGCCTAGGAAGGGGATATTTTAGATCTGTTGTCGCTGCAATGTAAGCTCAAACATACAACAAGCACATGATACTCAACAGGAAGCAGGGTATAAAAGGTCTAGATAGTCAGGTTTTGGCATTTATCAAGACATAATGATTGGAAGAAGCATATTGAATGTAAGTTGGTGCACCTTTCTAAAAGAGGCCTATACCCATGTTTCTTTCTTTTATACTAGATGAGGAAAGGCCCGTATACGGGACCAACATTGTAATCTTAAAATTGTTGTTTGTTGTTACTCAGTTAATTTTTTGATTGAATAAAAAATCGATCAGTGTAATATCCATTTAATAACTGATAGATAATGATATTGTGATCACATTTACAATTAATTTATTTTAATAATTTATAAAAAATTAAAATATAAATTATAACCAACTTAAGTTGCTCCAATTAACATAAAATGACTATGTGCTATAATACTCATTTTAACATCCATGTCAAATATAAACATCAAATTAAAAAATTAATTTGAATGGTATTATTTCCCCACTGTATTTGAATATATAATAAGAGATTACATTAAAGCTATAAGTGTAATTTATATTAGCAAATTTTCTAGAATAAAAAGCTTACCAATCTATTTGTAAACTAATTTTGAATACATCCAAACTTGTCTTGCAAGTGTTTCAACAGTGGAAACAATCAGTTACTTCATGAAAGTTAAAACGAACAACTCTATTCTTTACAATACGATAAAAGTTGAAAAAAACTTATGATTTTACTTTATGTCTTGTATATAACAAAATCAAGAGAATTTTTAGTACATATACAAAGAGAACTTCCAAGGGGGCTTGTATCCATAAAAATGCAATTTACTACTTCAAACAAAGAGAAAAAACTATATTAGACAAATATTAACATGATATTAATGGTAGTAATTCAATATAGTAGTTCAAATTATATTTTGTTATAACTCTTTAAAATGATGTTAACTGGTGATAAGATAATAAATATCTAATCGAAGTCTATATAAATTATAGGGGTTTTAATTTTTTTCTTATAATATTTTTATTTTTTCTGTAGATTTATCATATGTTATTTTTTATAATGAAATAATATAAAAATTATAACAAATAATATTTTAAGAAAATTTATAGATAGTTAAATTTATCATGAATAATGGAGTTCAAACCATATAAATTAAATTTTCACATCAATTAAGCATATAAGAGATAGCCTCCTAGATCAGGTGAACAAATCTCATCACTTAAACTAACTTTTAAGATTTAACAAACTATATTTTTTAAAATTACTTTTAAATATAAAACTTTATAGTTTGAAATCGCATTCAAATAGTGCGGATACATAAAAGTCTTTTAATTTTATTTTTTAAATTGTGTTAAAATAGTATGTATAAATATAAAAATCTTGTAAATATTTATCGATACTTCTTTTTGTTACTTTATTAATTAAAACTTAAATTACTTTTTCTGTGAAAACTTTTAGTTGAATAAAACAAAAATTAAAAAAACGTTCGAAATGAGTATTTGCAAGGAGTAACTCACTCCAAAAGTAGTCTTTCAACAATGCATTTAAACTTTTAAATGAATGTTGTGGTTAAGGAAATGTAGGGTCCACGTGTATCAAGGAGGACACAATTTGCATTTAATGAATGGAAACAATGCAAGATTTTTTTTGAAATGACATATATGCCCTTGGTCTACCAACTTCTAAGTTCTATATAATAGAAATATCAATTGCTAATTTTATTATTTTGCAGCTTGGTGCACCTTCTGAAAGAGTGATAGCATGTGGTACATTTAGAGATGCATATGCAACAAACATTGATATTGGATTTAAGCCTAATTGTGATGAGTCGCCACGTCATCATGCCACTTAGGCACCATTTGGCATATATAATGCCATGTGGAAGCTTACATAAGAGGAATGCTAGTATTTGTGAGAAGATTCTAGAGAAGTATGGACATTTCCTTTGGAAGACCCTAGATCCTTATGGAATTGCTAGGGAAGTCCTTAGAATCTTCTAAGTTTGTAAAAAATTCTAGAGGGTGTACTTATTTGTAAATACTAGGGACTTGTGTAATAATTAATATTTACACTTTAGCCCCTAGGAGACTAGTATATAAAGGGGGCCATCCATTTGTAATTCATCAAGCAAAAACAATTCAAGCTCTCTCTAATACAAGGCTTCCTTTAACAATTCTCTTGTGTTATTTCTACCATTCTCTTAGCAATCTTGAGTAGTAAGGCTGACTTGGCATAGCAAGAACGTGAGCAAGTTGTGCAAGATCGTGAGCAAGTTTTCGAGTGCCACACGTGTACTTAGTTAACGACTAAGGACGTGACAACGTGGTATCAGAGCAAAGATTGTAACTAAGGGAATGGCGAACGACAGAGAAATTAACGCTACCAAAACCCAAGCCAACGTCATTAGGGATGCTGCTGGCAAGAGCTGCCGTAACAAAAAGAGGAATGCCGCCAACAAGAGCCAAGAGGTGCCACCCGAGGTTGTGTCAAGCGAAGGGCTTACATCCCAAGAACCATCTGCCACTGAGGCGAGTGAGGATGAATTGGAGGTCTTGCCTGAGGACGTCTCGCTCGGTAAAGAGTGGGTGATGAAGATGAACACGGGGATGGATGTCGTGGAGATCTTTGGACAATGTTTGGTGATCACGCTCAACTATGTCTAATAAAAGACTAAGCGGGCGTTACAAATATAATTCGGGGTATTATTCCCAGAGTCGATCCCACAGAGAATTTACCTATCAAGCAAGCTGTTAGAATACTCAACTGTCACTTGATGTTATTTAAATTACTAAAACTAAA
>ML348288.1:0-14732 GCA_005239505.1 Nicotiana paniculata | reverse complement strand
GATTAGTAGAGTAGTACACTACGGGCAAGCCTATGGTGCATCTTTTGTGGCATATGAATATAATTTCTGAGAGTGAGTGAATTCTTTCTATCTTGAATTCCTAAGTGTTCTTAAAGTTTATTGTGTGTGTAACTAACTCTTTGATTTGGTGAGGGCACATGATTCATGAAGGAAACGTAATGTTGTTGACCTCTAAGTTAGAGTAGTGAGTGGATTGTGAATAAAGCATGGTATATGTGAGTCGACTATTGAGGCGNTTATATGCCTTACATTTTATGTGCGTTAATGATAAAAATACACTTTGTATGTGCATAATGTAGTTTATTTCATGTGTAGGTATATTGGAGATGGAAACCGAGCTAAATGGATGCAAATACATCAAAAATACGCTTAAGAGTCGAAAAGGAAACACCCGGCCGTTAGCCGGGCGTTTGGCCCCTAAAGCCAGGTTGTCCCTGGCGTTAGTGGGGCGTTTGGCCCCTAAATCCAGGCTGACCCTGGCGTTAGGGGGGCGTTTGGGCCCTAACGCCAGGCCTACGCTGGCTTTAAGGGGGCGTTTGAGCCCAAACGCCTGGGTCCCGAGGTCCGGTCAATTCCGAGTTTTGAAGAGTTTAAGTGTTTCCCGGTTGGAATAAAAGTCTCCTACAAGTTTAGGGTTTGTCCTAAACATATAAATAGACCCCAAAACACAACTTGAAGCGGGATTCGAAGGGGTCATAAGGATAATAGTTCTTCTTAGGTCAGGGGCGGCCGGACCGGGGGTTACCCGCGATTGGTAATGGCACAACCAGAAGAGGAGTAGGGGAGACAAAATCGCATCCACTTTTGGAGCCCCTCTCCTCTGAGGCCGATCGCATCCGCATTGAAGAGAAGTAAAACATCGATTTGTACATATATTATTCATTACTTTGTAGTTTAATTATGCAAGTTATTTTGGATTTGATTCTTATAAACATTTTTAGCTAATTTCTTTAATCTAGGANNNGAGAAGGAAGTTCACCGACGGGGGAAACCATAACTTTAGACCCTTATTACAATTGTTTACACCTTATTGTAGTTAATCTTTAGTTTTAATATTTTCATTCAGTTGTAGTAGTTTAAACAACACCAAGTGACAATTTAGTATTCTGACAGCTTTCTTGATACGCTAACTCCCTGTGGGATCGACTCTAGGCTTAATACCCCAGATTATATTTGCAACGTCCGTTTAGTCTTTTATTAGACATAGTTGAGTGTGATCAGTAGTCTACATACATTCTTAATTTATTTCCCCTTTTAAGGACTACCAATACGTTTTCTAACCAATCGGGGTACTTAACCTCCCGAATGGATCCTATTTTAAGGAGTTTCGATACCTCGTCTTTGATGAATGCATGCTTAACTTCGTATTGGGGCATCCCTTTCTGTTTGATCGGGTGGAACTTCGGATCCAGGCTCAGCTTGTGAGTAGTTATTTTCGAAGGGATTCCTGATATGTAAAGGTGGTACCAAACGAAACAATCTATGTTCTCTATAAGGAACTTAATCAATTTTTTCTTGAGCTTGGGGCTTAACCCCGTGCCCAGGTATACCTTGCGATCGGGAAGGTGCTCGATCAATATGACTTGCTCCAGTTACTCGACCATTGATTCGGTGGCGTCAGAATCACCGGGTGCTATGAAGGACATGGGAAACTTCATCCTCACCCGCCCCCTGTCTTTTTGGTTCGGTCGGGGCCGACGTCGGTGGTTGCTATTTGGCCTCTTCCTTGGTGACCTAACTCGAACCTTTGGTGTCAAAAATACAGATATCGGGACAACCTCGTCGACCGCGAACATCTCCTTGAGGGTTGTTATTTTTTGTAAATTGTTTTAATCCTACCTAGCGTTGGGAGTTTCAACACCTGGTGCAGTGTCGAGGTCACTTCCCTCATGTAGTGAATCCACGGCCTCCCGAATAGAGCATTATATCTCATATCTCCTTCAATCACGTAGAACTTTGCTTCCTGGATGGTTCTGGTGGTGTTCACTGGTAGTTTTATCTCCCTTTGTGATTGATAAACGGACCTAGAAGGGGCCCCAAGCTGATCATCTTCGACCCTAATTTGTGATTGATATCAGTTATGTAGGTCGGCCCAAGTTACAGCCGGATACTCTATCATATTTTGCTTCAACTGATGTGAAGCCAACGAGCTTCGAGTATTGAGTCCTTGGGTGAAGGCCTGAACGGCCAAATCATTCGCGATGAAGGAAAGTCCATTCGTTCCATTTGAAACCGGAACACGAATTCGCTGAGCATCTCATTATCTCTCTGTTACACTTTGAAAAGGTTCGACATCCTGGTGTCGACCTTGATGGATATGGCGTGTGCTTTCACGAAGGAGTCTGCAAGAATACTAAACGAGTCAATAGAATTAGGGGGTAAGTTGTGATACCATATCATATCTCCCTTTGACAAAGTTTCTCTAAACTTTTTCAGCAGGACGGACTCGATCTCATCATCCTCCAAGTCGTTCCCTTTGATGGCGCATGTGTAGGAGGTCACATGCTCATTTAGGTCAGTTGTTCCGTTGTACTTAGGAATTTCGGGCATGCGGAACTTCTTTGGGATTGGTTTTGGAGCTGCGCTCGCAGGGAAAGGTTTCTGAACAAACTTCTTGGTATCCAGACCCTTCAATATCAGTGGTTCTCCTGGGATTTGGTCGACCCTAGAATTGTAGGTTTCCACCTTTTTATTATTGGCCTCGATTTTCTTTTCTCCTGATTTTACCTGTTTTGTTAGTTCCTCGAGCCTTTTTATGATCTTGGGGTTAGACCCGAGTTCAACTTCACTCGGCCTCTCCGTGATTGGTTTGTTTCTGCGAATGATCTCCCGGGACGGCTTGGGCTCTACTCTGCAGGGGGTGCGGCTTTGGTTCTACAACTGGGCTATCACTGCATGTTGGGCCTGCATCATTTCGAAGATCACTCGCAAGTTGATCTCATTTCCTTCACCGCCGTGTGTATTTTGGGCTGTTGATCAAACTTCCCCGTGGATGTTGTTCTCGAGATCGGTAGGTAGATTCGCATTGATGGCCACATGTGAGTTAGCGTCGATCGGATCCGCGATCGGAGCTCCGCTGGGATCGACAGGGGGCACCTCGTTACTGGGTACCATATTGTTGTTTTCACCGTGGTGACCGGACTCGGCATCCACATTTCGAGGTGCAGATTGGGAGTTTGACATTTTGAACTTTGACCTGAAATTGAAGACACTTCAAAGAACAAGTATAAAATAAGGCGCGTTATGGAAATTTGTATGAAATTGCCACTAGTATACTTAGCCCCACAGTGGACACTAAACTGTTTACCCTAAAAAATGGATAAAAATTAAATTTATAAGTGGTTTTAAGGATACATGGATTTATTCAATACAAACAGTAAAGATTACTAAAATAAACAGGCAGGAGATGTAATAAATTATCAAACCGCTTGAAAATAGGGGGAGGGGGTGATTCTGGACTCGAGGGCAGCCTCGACGAGGTATACGTCTTCGATCCCGAGCTTATAATAATGAAACACTGATCAACATGTAAGGGCTATGAATAACAGAAAAATAGTAGTTTATTATTTTGGGATGCGTGTTACAATATGTTCAATGAATAATCAGACCCCATTTATATAGTAGGAGAATCCCACTCTTGGTACAATTCCATAAAAAAAGTAAAAATCTCTCGTTTAGCTAATTAATGGATTCACGTCGGTACGTGCCGAGATCTGCGTCGTGATACCCGGTTGGTCACAAATATTACTGCCTTTTATTAATCGTGTTCGATTGCCCAATAATATTCTCTAATGTTTTTTGGGATTTGAACCGATCCTGGGGCCATAGCCTCGATATACTCGAGGTGGGCGTCGTGCCTCCGGTGCCTGACTCGACGAATCCCTTACCTTGATTCCGATTCCTTGTCATCGCATTCCTTACTTAATTTATATTATTGAAAACCGAGCCGGCTTATGTGTCTTATTTCACCCGTATACCGGTACAAAGATTGATAGTCATGGCGGTATATATAGACTTGATTAACAGTTTTTTAATTCTTTTTTTCTAATATTATGGCAACTCAAGGCTGTGATTCCTAGATAAAAGTCAAGTTGATTTTTAACACGAGTGCCTTTGCCAAAAAAAGAAAAGATGATATATCCCGGATATTTCATTGTGCATGGTAGTTAGCAACTGGATTATATATGATAAAAAATTTGAAAATACTGAAATTCACTAATCAAGAAAAATGAATACTTAAAATAACTTCATCAACTCTATAGTCAACTCAATTACATCACTTTGCGTTAAAATTAAACCTTTTTAATTTTCTCTCTATATACTTAATTAGGTAAAACTCTACTCGTAGCTATCTAACTTTTCATCGACTTTATGTTATCAGACATACTGGTCTTAGAGATAAAGAAGTGTAGGTCCTTAATGTGTGACATACCGGTCTTTATTTAAAATAATAAAATAATAAAAATAACAAGAAGACCGCAAGTTTTAAAAAACTTACGTATATTACGGAGACAAAGTTAGAGAAAACTGATGTCATAAATGAATAATTAGGCAAAGAATCCTCAAATGGTATCACGGATGATTGAAAAATCTTCTCCATTATGATAGACCTAAATAAATAAAAGTTACTATTTCTAGTAATTTAAACTTTTAAATCTAACTGATCAAATGATTCGACATATTACCAAAACATGTAAAGGTTTTTGGTTCGTGCCTCTCTGTACCGCTACGTTAGAGGTCATGTTAATAAAAACTATAACTTGCTCTACGTCACTAATCAGTAATCAATATCATCTTAATTTATGCTTGATACGTTATTAGTTAAATAGAGTAATTTAATCACTCAAATCAACGAGTAGTTCATCAACAACAGTGCACAAAATTCTTCTCGATATGAGTTGGGAGTTCCTTGATTCAATTGATGATGATCCAAAATAGTTATTTACTACTTATATATAGATAATCCAATATTCAGACTTTTAACAATTCAAATATTTTGATTTTAATGAGACTATTGTAATACTTCATATACAACGGATAATTAACATATGGAGTGAGAAAAGTTGATTATATGGTCGATATTAAATTGCATCACCTACTGGTTAAGAGTATATTGGATGTTCTTTTGTATATTTTTGAAGAACTTATTAAAAGAAGGCAGGTAATTAGATTACAATAAAAGATGGCGTGTTATTTATATCTCTAAAATTAAAATTTCACATCGAATAAGTGAAAGCTAAGGCAAGAAAAGCGAAGGGACAAAGGGATGAGGGAGGGAAAAGGGGGAAGAATTATCATGAAAATGCATAAGAAAACCACGTGAAATACTGACAATATGCGGTGCTCTTTTACGAGTACATTATTTACATTTTTAGGTGGCTCATTATGACGTTGTTCTTCATCCCCTTGACACGTGAGTCGAATCTATTTGGTCAATCCTTATTCCTACATGGCTATACACGTCATATATACTTGACTATTTAATTATCTTGTTTTCTATTGTATTAGCAATGTCTAACATGTTACTTACTTTGGTTTCATATTCCAGAGTTATTTATGTGTAATTTATCTTTTGAAAGATTTGACTAATATAGAAATGTAATCAGCAACAAATTAAAGTCATTCGAAACCCAATTTTCCGGCTAATCCATTTTATTGATAAACACGGTTCTAACAACTCGCGCCCCTAGGTGTTCTCTATCCAAGAGTTCTCTATCTACCTATCTGTATCGATCTCGGGTACAAATACACTTTTGATCAAAGTTAGTTTATATTTTTTGTGGGAGTATGGCATGAGTTACTTCAGCGCCATAGCGCATGGTATTCAGGGGCGTATGTAGCCCTATAACATCGAGTTCAATTGAACTCATAATTTTTAACGTAGTGTATAAATTTATATTCAAAAAATTACTAAAATCGTAATAAATTATATATATGAACCCATAACTTTAAGGATATAATGAGTTCAATAGTAAAAACCGTAAAGATGGAACTCATAAAATTTAAATTCTGAATTCGCCTGTTAATATTCGAACATTGGCTCGATGTATTTTCTGTACTCCTTTTTACCCTGAAAAAGCAGGGACATCTTATATTCTTAAACTGATAACTAGTGTATCGGACATCTTAATTGCATTGCTGATTAGAAATATATGTTCTAACATTTTATCACGTAAGATTGAAGAATTTAGTCGCACACATGAAATATAACCATCACTTACTTCTTTTTATTTTTCTCTAAAAGGTAAAATCACTAAAAGTTGTGTGGAAAGGATTAAAAAGAATGTGGATCTAAACTATAATGAGAAAAACCAAAGGTTTCATGATAAATCATTTGAACAAATAAGAAATGTGTTGGAGATCAGAGGTAAACGAACATCTTATATGAGAAGGCCATAGCGCGATAATAAACTAACTAGTGTGCAAACCAACCCACTTGATAGATAACTAATAATTTTCAAATTTTATTTCCAACATAATAATGATACATAAGTAATAATACTATAACATTGCTTAGTTAGGCATTATTAATTCTATAACCTACTTCATGTACTACAGTAAATTTAGATGGTTGACATTAGTTCCTTGTTTCTTCTTCTTCAGCATCTTTTACATCTTGGGACATTATTATGTTTATTATATTTTATCCTAACTTTTAATTTTATTTTATTTTTATTTTTAGGAAGAATCTTCTTGTTGTTGTTCCTTTATGGTCTTTTTAATTCATGGGGACTTTCCTGGAAAATGGACTTAAAATCAAACTCTCTATTCTCAGCATGCAGTCATATATGTGATAGTAATGGACCATTAATTTTTTGTAACGGCCGATTAATTCTAAGAGCGTTATAAGGAACTATCGATAGCAACCAAAACTTCAAAAAAATATTAATTTCGCAACAAAGTTTTATCTTTTAAAAATGGTTACAAAGTTCCATTCTAGTGTATCAGCGCCGACACTCGCCAAAGAAAAAGGAAAAGAAAAAGAGAATAAGAAAGAAATTAAAAAAGAAGTTTTAATTATCACGCATGATGCATCCAAAAGCTAGCATATTTTATGTTTATACTCTTTATCATTTTGGTGATTTTTTAGTGGACTTTATACTTTAATATTCTGTTACTGAATATGATTTTTTTAAACAAGTTATTCAAATAGTTTATAGATTCAGTAATCTACGTATTTTGAACATCAATCAGTAGAATGCTAGCTTCACTAGTTCAAAATAAGGAATTACAATAAAAAATTCATAGTATGCACCCTCAGATTCTGTCTCCAGCTGCCTGCTACCAATCAACTGCGCCATTAAGATAATGATAAGATCGTCGCGTCTTTTATTTTGTCCGGTTGATGATTTATTTAGAGAGAACGAGACACGGGTGGGGTGAAAGAAAATTGCCACATCTAAATATAATATAATGCTTGTTGGTATTATTTAAATTTGATAATGCGAATTCAAAAATTTTTTTGTGGTCCCTTTTTTTTGTTTACTTCTTTATCTTTTGGGAAAGACTAAGTGTCTCTCATTAGTTGTGAAAAGTCATTTCCTTCTCTTTATATTAAATTGAGTTTTGTAACGTTTGTAACAGCTATAATTTAATTTGTTGTAACTCCTACTTGAATTTTGTAACAGCTTTTTTATTTTCATAACCCCCAATTAAATTTGTTGTAACTCCTTATCTATATTAGGAGCTATTTTGTGAAGTTTTCATACACAGAACACACACATTCATCTCTCTTCTTCTTCAACCGATTTCTGGGCAATTATTTTGTAAATTCTAAATTTCCAGCCACGAGTGCACGTGTTTGGAGGTGCTGTGAAACCTTGGGGAGCGACCGGTCTTAACGATTTGCACCCACTCGAGCTGAAATCACTTTCAAGGCAGTGGCTTGCCACAACATAGTATTTTTGATAATCTTTTCTTGTTTTCTTCTTGTTCTTAGTCAATATTATCTACTCATTCTTCCTACAATTTGAAAACGAATTTACAAATAATATTGACTAATGGCTACCACTTTGAACAAAACACATCCTGATATGTCAAAGCTTGAGCCTATAGATGGAAACAATTATAAGTGTTGGTCCTAGAAACTTTAATTTTCTTTGAACAATTAGAAGTTGATTACGTTTTGTTTAATGAACCACCTACTGATGTTGTTGTTGATAGTTCGAATGCTGCTACTACTGTTGTTGTTGATGATGCTACTAAGAAGAAATTTGAAAAAGATAATAAAATAGTTAGAGGGCATCTATTTAACCATATGACTAATCTTCTCTTTGATTTGTTTATAAATTATAAATCTGCTAAAGTCATATGGAACAGTTTGGAGAAGAAATATGGTGCAGACGACGCGGGAAAAAAATATATGTGGTTGGAAAGTGGATCAAATTTCAGATAGTTGATGATAAGCCAATTATGGAGCAGGTTCACGAGTATGAGAACTTGACTGGTGAGGTTTTGAACGAAGGCATGGAGATGTGTGAGATTCTTCAGGCTAATGTTCTGCTTGAAAAGTTTTCACCTTCCTGGAGTGATTACAGGAATCAACTGAAACACAAGAAGAAAAACTTAACTCTTCAAGAACTGATAAGTCATAAGGACTGAGGAAGCAAACCGTCTCAAAGATGAGGAGTCTGAATGGCTTAAGAATAAGATGAAATCTCTCTCTCTTAATTCTTCTAAAGATAAAATCTTCTAATACTGATGTGAAAGACAGGTTTAAAGAAAAATAAAAGAAAGGACATGCGAAGAAGCAAAATTACTTCAATAAGCCGAAGGGTCATATTCAAAATTCGAAAGGACCTTGTTATGTTTGCAGCAAAATTGGTCACAAGGCTTTTAAGTGCAACCAAAGACAAGGACAAAGTTCAAAAAATGGAGGAAAAGCTCCAGTCCAAGCTAACCTTACTGAGGGTGGTGATGTCATTGTTGTTGTGGTCGTTAAGGCGAACATAGTGGCTAACAAGACTGACTGGATACTGGACACTGTCGTTTCAAGGCACTTTTGCGCCAACAAGGAGTTGTTTCATGACTTTGAGGAATCTGTTGATGGCGAGTGTGTCTACATGGGTAACTCCCCTACAGTTGGAGTTATGGGTAAAGAAAAAATTCTCCTTATGTTAACTTCTGGAAAAACCTTAGCTTTGAAAAATGTTCTGTATGTACCCTTCCTTCGTAGAAACTTTGTTTTTGATGCGTTTCTCAACAAAGCAGGTCTTAAACTTATTTTTGAATTTGATAAAGTAGTTATTTATCGTGGGGTACACTTTGTTCGGAAGGATTACCTTAGTGGGGATTTATTTGTATTGAACATAGCTCAAGAGATTAATAATAATACTAGTACTTTCAATTATGCTTATATTGTTGAGTCTATTGATTTGTGGTATGATAGACTAAGTCATGTTAATATTGCTTCTATTAAAAGACTTAGAAAAATAAAATTAATTCATGCAGTTAATGTTGATAATGTTTCTAAGTGTCATGCTTGTGTAGAAGCAAAACATACCAAAAAGCCTTTTAAGAGTATAACTAGTAGAAAGACAGAATTGCTTGAACTAGTGAACTAAGACATAGTAGATTTCAAGAACACTGTTAGTAAGGGTGGAAATAAATACTACATCAACTTTGTAGATGACTTTTCTAGATACACTAAGGTATATTTTCTTAAGTCAAAAGATGAGGCTGAAAGCATATTTCTGAAATACAAGGCAGAAGTAGAGAATCAATTAGACAGAAAAACCAAAAGACTTAGGTCTGACAGGGGTGGTGAATATAGTAATAATACTCTAGAAGAATTTTGTGAGAAAAATGGTATTATACGTGAGGTTAGTGCTCCCTATACTCCCCAATAAAATGGTGCAGCCGAACAGAAAAATAGAAGCCTTAAGGAAATGATGAATTCTATGATTTTAAGTTCGGGTTTATCTGATAATATGTGTGTGGGTGGGGGGGGGGGAGGGAAGTTGTTTTATCTGCATGTATGTTCTTAATAAAGTCTCTCATAAGAAGTTGGATAAAAGCCCGTATGAGTTATGAAAAGGGTTTGCCCCTAACTTGAAAATTCTGAAAGTGTTGGGGTGTTTGGCTAAGGTTGATCTATCCTGATTTTAAACAAGTAACTGTTGGACCCAAGACATTTGATGCTATTTTCATTGGCTATGCTCAAAATAGTACTGCATATAGATTTATGTCTTTGAATGATAATTCTATTTGTGAATCTAGAGATGCAGAATTTTTTGAGCATGTTTTTTCATTGGAAAATAATGTGCATAGTGATGTGCTTAATAATGTTTCTACATATGTCTGTTAATTCTCGTAGTGTTACTGCTAATAAGCATGAAAATGAACTTAAAATGAGTAAGAGGCGTAGAATTGAAGCTAGCTTTGATCCTGACTTTATCACTAATTTCTTGACTAAAAATAGTGATCTTGATGTTTTGAATGATGGATTAGTACCTATCTATTTAATAGAAGAAGACCCTAAGATTTATAATGAAGCAATGAGGTCAATGTATGCTAGTTTTTGGAAAGAGGCCATTAAAAGTGAATTAATCTCTATAGTTTCTAATCACACTCGGGACTTGTCTGATTTGCCTAAGTAAACCCATAAGTAGCAAGTGGATATTTAAGAAGGAATTGAGACCTGATGGTACAATTTAGAAATATAAGGCTAGACTTGTTATTAGTGGTTTTAACCAAAAGAAAGACATTGATTATTTTGATACTTATTCTCCTGTGACTAAGATAGCGACTATTAGAACTCTTGTTGCTTTAGCCGCTATTCATAATTTAGTGATACATCAAATGGATGTTAAAACGGATTTCCTAAATGGTGATTTAGAGAAAGATATCTATATGTCTCAACCTGAGGGATTTGTGATACAAGGACAGGAGAATAAAGTATGCAAATTGAGAAAGTCTTTGTATGGTCTAAAATAGGCACCTAAGCAATTGTATAAAAAATTTAATAGCACATTGGTGGGTAATGATTTTGTTGTTAATGCATATGATACTTGTGTTTATTCCAAGATGATAGGATCAGATTATGTTATTAAATATATGTATGTGGATGACATGTTAATCTTTGGCCCTCATATGAATGTTGTTAATGAGACTAAAATTTTTTTGTCTTTTAAATTTGAAATGAAAGATCTTGGAGAAGTAGATGTGATTTTAGGGATTAAAATAAAAAGAGCTTCTAATGGTTTTTCATTATCTCAGTCTCATTATATTGAGAAAATGTTGAAAAGGTTTAATTATTTTGATGTAGCACCCGTGAGAACTCCTTGTGATCATAGCATACACTTGAAAAAAAATAAGGAATCTAGTATTTCTCAAACTGAGTATGCTAAGATAATTGGTAGTGTAATGTTTCTCATGAATTATACATGACTTGATATTGCTTGTGTTGTTAGTATATTGAGTAGATATACTCACAACCCTAGTAGTGAACATTGGAATGCTCTTCATCGTTTGATAGGGTATTTGAGAGGTACTATGGATTGATGTTTGCATTTTAATAAATTTCTTGTTGTTTTAGAAGGATTTTGTGATGCAAACTGGGTTACTGACAATGATGAAGTTAGCTCCACTAGTGGCTATGTGTTTACTTTGGGTGCAAGTGCTATTTCATGGAAGTCTTCAAAACAGACTTGTATAACACGATCTACTATGGAGTCTGAATTTATTGCTTTTGAGTTGGCAGGGCAAGAAGCCGAGTGGTTGAAAAACTTATTGGCCACGTTCCTTTGTAGGGAAGACAAGCTTCACCATTTTCTCTATATTGTGGCTCACAAGAGGCAATTGAAATTGCCTAAAATAGTATGTACAATGAAAAAAGAAGACATATCTGCATTAGGCATGGTGCGGTAAAATAATTGTTGAAATATGGTGTTATTTCCTTGGAATATGTATCCGAAAGAAATTTGGCGGATCCTTTAACCAAGGGTTTGACAAGGAGAGTTATCCTTGAAATGTCGAGGGGGATGGAGCTAAAGCCTATGGATTGAGGAAATATGGTGGATACCCGTTTGTGGTCAAACGAAGCCATATGAGACCTCAATATGCACTACATTTTCTATCCTAAGGCGTGTGGTAGTGCTTTATAAGGTTGAGATCACTTTGCTCTTAATGATTACATAACCTTAAGGCGGTATATGTGTAGAAAGACTTATGGAATAACCTACGTGAGTGTAAAGGTGCGGTCGCCTTTTATGAAAGACTTGGGATGTCTTTCTAGAGCACTCATGAGACCTAAGGTATTTGCATTACCATAAAAGCACTTGGTTAGTATCGCGGAGTTTGCATAAAATTAAGGATATAGTATGTGTTGTGGGGGTCTCAACTAATGTCAATTCAGTTCAAGAGTACTTTACTTTGTGGATGTTAGTTGTTGCCTCATTTCACTATGCGTCAATTCAAATCGAAAGATATTGACACTTAAGTACATGTTCCTTCTTTTGCGCAGAATTGTTTTTATTTTATTTTTTGTCTTTGCAATAGTTGGGGATTGTTGGTATTATTTAAACTTGATAATGCAATGTCAAAGATTTCTTCGTGGTACCTTTTCTTTCTTTACTTTTTTGTCTTTTGTGAAAGACAAAGTGTCCCTCATTGGTTGTGAAAAATCATTTCCTTCTCTTTATATTGAATTGCTCTTTGTTAGGCTTGTAAAGAGCTAATAAAAAAGAGTGGTCTCGCGCACATGAGAAATTGGTCCTGAAGGCAAAACGAGTCGATTCCCCCCTCCCCCCATGTGCGGGATATACGTGAGGCCTAATCCAAATCTGGTTTTGCTAAAATTTATTTCTTCATTTTTCTAACTTACCAGAAAAGTGTCCAAATACATGCTTACCAGAATATATCCAAATTCATTCTCTTTTGAGTTGAATTTTGTAACATTTGTAACAACTATAATTTAATTTGTTGTAACTGCTAATTGAATTCTTGTAACTCCTACTTGAATTCTGTAACAGTTCTTTTATTTTCATAACCCCCAATTAAATTCTCCTTCTTGTAACAACTTTAGCATCTTATTTATATTAGGAGTTGTTTTGTGAAGTTTT
This sequence comes from Nicotiana paniculata, assembly GCA_005239505.1. Taxonomy (NCBI): domain Eukaryota; kingdom Viridiplantae; phylum Streptophyta; class Magnoliopsida; order Solanales; family Solanaceae; genus Nicotiana; species Nicotiana paniculata. Next base: position 1,650 of record ML348288.1, on the reverse strand, counting down.
CATTCACATAAAACACACCTTCATCTCTCTTCTTCTTCAACCGATTTTTGGGCAATTGTTTTGTGCAAATTCTGAACTCCCAGCCACGAGTGTACGTGTTTGGAGGTGCTGTAGAACCTTGGGGAGCGACCGATCTTAACGATTTGCACTCGGTCAGGTCGAAATCGCTTTCAAAGCAGTGACTTATCACGACATAGTATTTTTGTTAATTTGTTCTTGTTTCCTTCTTGTTCTTAGCCAATATTATCTACTCATTATCCTACAATGCTTACATCGAATTATATATATTAGCTATCCAATGTCAATGAGAACATTGAGGTTACGATGATATGTCTTAGTTAACCATAATTAAGCAATACATTAATAATTTATATTAAAAGAAATATCATGTATTAATTGCGGATTAAAGTTCACTACTAAAAATCTGGCAAAAAGTGACCAAAAATTTGCGACCAAAATTGGTCTATCAAAAAAAATTGGATAAAATTATTAAAAAATAATTGTAAATACATTAGCGACCAAGGTTGGTCGCTTTTTGGTCGATAATGTGGTCAAAATGTTGACCGGACTGGTCAGACTTGATTGGTCAAAGAAATATTAAAATTAGCGACCAACTTTGGTCGCTAAAGTGAGACCCAGTTATAAAATTTTTAATAATTATATTATTATTTTAAAAAATTATAAAATTTAAAACTAGGGACCAAAGCTGGTCGCTTATGAAAGGGGAAGCAAATAGAGACCAACTTTGGTCGCTAATTCTGGGACCCAAATATAAAAGTTTAATAATTATATTATTATTTAAAAAAATTATAAAATATAAATAAATATAATTTAAAATTAGCGACCAAAGTCGGTCGCTTAAGAAAGAGGAAGCAGATAAAGACCAATTTTTGTCGCTAATCTGGGACCCAATTCTAATGTTTAACAATTACGTTATTATTTTAAATATTTTATAAAATATAAAATAAATCTGATTTATAGTTAGCGACCAACTTTGGTCGCTAATTTTGATTTCTGGATAATTAGCGACCAAAGTTGGTCTCTTTTCAGGTCGACATTGGTCAAAATTAAAAATCACTTTTATATTTACTATCTAAATAATATAAATGTAATCCGTTAACACTTTTGTAATACAAGAGATGAATACACTAAAATATACTCTAACATGCTATATATGTAGTTAAAATTGTACAACGAAGCGTGTTTATACACACACACACACACACACACATACAGACACTTCACGGTAATTCTATAACATATATATAACTTATTATAGTATATGTTAGTGTGTATGTATATAACATTCATTCATCACTAGGTTATAAGTTGATGAATCAATTTACAAGTGTATAAATCCCAAAAATAACTCGACCCTGTGTTACTAGCGCTTCATGTGTGTGTGTGTGTGTGTGTGTGTGTGTGTGTGNTATATATATATATATACATGAAGCGCTAGTAACACAGGGTCGGGTTATAGTATATGATATTGTATAACCTACTCAGATGCATTGTTGAATATTCAAAACAAAACGTCTCGACCTATATCAATTAATCTGTTATAATTGATTCATCGACTTTTAACCCAGTGATGAATGAATGTAATTCATTAACTCTGTTATAATACAAATAATGAATACAGTATCATAT
>ML348287.1:0-21428 GCA_005239505.1 Nicotiana paniculata | reverse complement strand
TATATATATATATATGTATGTATATATATATATATGTATGTATATATATATATATATGTATATATACAGCCCGAAGGTTTGTTGCGGCGTGCAACCCGATCCATATATATAAATTTAGTCATAAGGCTTGTTGCGGCATGCAACCCGATCCATATACATAAATTTATCCATAAGGCTTTTTGCAGCGTGCAACTCGATCCATATAACTCACATAGCTCATAGCTCGGCACTCAGGCCCTCTCTCAGTCATTAACCTGTCTAGCCTCTCGAGCTCACAGAATATCATAATAATCAGCCCAAACAGAGAATACAACAAGTATCAACAAGAAATGAGAAGGAACAGAGGTATAACACACAAGTAAGACTGTAACTGAGTGCAAGACATCAATTGGAAGTCAATTCAACAAGTATACGATCGTTGCAGGTCCAAACAATGATATCATATGGCCTAAGCATGGTTTCTAACATGAAAGGCAGTAAATTGCACAAAGACAAGGAAAAACAGGTAATAACAATGGCTATTTGACTTTACAGTCTCACGGGACGGACCCAGTCTCAATCCCTCACGGTGTACGCTCACACGCTCGTCACCTAGCATGTGCAGCACCTCCAAATATTCACATCATACAAATTCTCGGGGTTTCGTACCCTCAAAACCATATTTAAGACTATTACTTATCTCAATTGCACAAAAATCCTACTCCAAAAGGACCTTGCCTCTCGAATCAGTCTCCATATGCCCTGAATATAGCCACCAACAGTACGAGATAATTAATATAGGCTAAAAATATCAATTCCACAAGAAAAGTACTATATTATAGCCCAAAATCCGAAATTGACTCAACCCGGCTGTCTGGGTCCATGTCTCAAAACCCGACGAAAGTCACAAAATCCGAAATTCCATTCACTCCCGAGTCTAACCATACCAAATTTATCAAAATACGACGTCATTTTCCCCTCCAAGACCCCAAAATTAACTCTCCAATTCCCAAGCCCTAAATCCCCAAATTTCACTTTAAATTTTCATTAATTAGGTGTAAAATCAGTGGGAAAAAACCATTACTAAAGATAAATAGTCTCAAGGAACTTACCTCAGTGATTACTTCGAAATCCCTCTAAAAAATCCCCAAAATCCGAGCTCAAAAATGATAAAAAAGGTGAAAAATCTCGAAGTCTTCTATTTATAGGTTCTGCCCAGACTTCTCGCACCTGCGACTCTATCTCCGCATCTGTGGAGGCGCATGTGTGGGAAAAGCCCCGCTTCTATGGAATATCACTTAAACACTACCTCTGCTTCTGTGATCAAGAGACCGCATCTGCGCTCTTTGTGGGTGCGGAAATCACATCGCACATGTGGTCCAAACACGCACTTGCACCCCTAAATCCGCTTCTGCGACCACCGCAGGTGCGGGAATGTCATCGCACATGCGCCCGCTGCCCAGATCCTCCTTAGCCGTGTCTGCGGCTCCTTCTTCACTTTTGCAGGCTCCCACCTGCGGTTCCCACTCTGCAGGTACGGTTACACCAGTAGCAGCAGCTTCAGCTGATTTTCCTCAACTCCCATCAAGCCGTTAACCACCCGAAATCACCCCGAGGTCCTCGAGACGTCAATCAAACATACCAACAGGTCCTATAACTTGATACGAACTTGGTCGAACCTTTGAATCATTCAAAACAACATCAAAATACCAAACTATACCTGGATTCAAGCCTAAAGAACTTTTAAATTTTTGAATTCCACAAACGATGCCGAAACCTACCAAACCACGTCCGATTGACCTCAAGTTTCACACACAAGTCAAAAATGACACCATGAACCTACTCCAACTTCTGGAAATTCAATCCGACCCCGATATCAAAATTTTCACCGCCGACCAAAATTGCCAAAATTCCAAGTTTCGCCAATTCAAGCCTAATTCTACTACGAACCTCCATTTCACATTCCGGATGCGCTCCTAAGTCCAAAATCACTTATCGGAGCTAAAAGAACCATCAAAATTCAAATCCGAGGTCGTTTACACACAAGTCAACATTCAGTTGAGTTTTTCCAACTTAAGCTTCCAATTAAGAGACTAAGTATCTCAATTCGCTCTGAAATCACTCTGGACCCGAACCAACCAACTCGGTAAGACATAATACAGTTGTAAATCAGAAAAGAAGCACAAATAGGGGAAAAGGGGCTATAAATCTCAAAATGACCGGCGGGTTTGTTATAACTATCCTTCAGGAGACAACTTTGATCTTGTTGGATATGCTGATGCTGATTATGCAGGATACCTGCTGGAAGGGAAAAACATGTCTGGAATGGCACACTTTCTAGGTTCCTATCTAATCTCATGGGTTATAAGGAAGCAAAACTCGGTGGCACTTTTAACTGCATAAGAGGAATATATAGCAGCTATCTCTTGTTGTGCTCAACTGTTGTGGATCAAACAGCAGTTGGAAGAATTCGGCGTATTCTCTGACTGAGTGCCCCTCCTGTGCGACAATACAAGTGCACTAAACATGGCCAAAAATCTAGTCCGATATAAGAGGACCAAGCACATTGATATGCGTCATCACTTCCTCAGCGACAATGTTGAAAAGGGACTCATCTATATGAAATTTTGCAACACAAAAGATCATATTGCAGACATATTCACCAAAGCCTTGAGCAGAGAGTATTTCGAAAGAAATCGCCTGGCACTGGGGTGGATAAAACCCAACTGAGAACCTAGTCCACCAATGATTGGCTATGAAATAAATGTACAGGTAAAACTAACTAAAATTTGTGTTCTGGCAAAGTATAACTCATTTTTATAGCGTTACAGGTAGATACGCGTGATGATTACAGCGAAGTTGATGCAGTATACGCTAGTAAAAAGGGTAAATCTTACCTTGCAAGATCTGTCAGGTAACTTGGTTCTCCTGACACAGGTTAGTAGTTTATCTGTTATCTCATGCACAATTTTGAACGAATAAAAACAATGCCACATCATCAATGTGTTATTTTCTTTCCTTTGCGTCTTTTTGAACCGAAATGTCTCACCCGTTGATAAGCGACCCGACTCCCAAAACTGTCACCTTTTCTTAACCTGTCCCTCATCCCTCTTAAATACATCTATCCCTGTCACAACTCCTCACATCAAACTTCAAAATTTTCCTTCCTCTTTCTCTCTTCAAACTACCAATACCTCTTCTTCAACTCATCACTTCTCACCATGACTGAAAATCAAGAAAACTCGAGTGTTCCAAGTAACACCCTCATTGAGTCCTCACCAGTTAAAACTCCAATATTAGACTCCTCACTCAACACCACCACTAGCGAAAACCCTAGGGCAAAGTCACCCCACACTCAGTCTCCTCACCTACCCACTCGTGTTATGGTTCTCACTGGATCCGAAAAACCTCGAATCCTAAAAGTTTGTGGCTACAAGATCTTCTCCTGCCTCCCCGAAAAAACTAGGTGAAAAGGGTAAAGTTGACGAAGAGGAGAATCAGGAAATCTCCAGTCTTCCTATGGAAGAAAACTCAAATGCAGACCACACTGCTAGTTCAGAAAATGCTGACTCAACAAAGACTGTTCCTAATATTGAGTCCACAAGTAACACTCCTCATTCTCCTGTGTTTTCTATGGATTTACAAGAGAAAGAATCCATAGAAAACATGCTTTCTATAGCTGATGAAGGGGTTATTGTCGATGGAGGTGAGGATGGGTCTGAGCCTTAGAGGGAAGAGCCTCAGACCATGGTAGAAGAGAGAGAGCTTGTGCCTGTTGAAAAAGCGGCACAGGAAAACACTACTGGGGTACCTAATGAAGGACCTGATACCTCCTCGGAGGATCCAACTCAAGGGTCCTCTCAAGAGCCCTAGGTCAGTATTGATCCTGCTCCCTCTCCTCATTTTTATGCTAAGCCTCTATCTGTGGTGGTTCCTGAGATGAGATCTGTATCTGGTGAAGATAATGGAGATAATGAAGAAGTTTTAGAGGATATAGCTATTTCTAGATTTATCCGGTCTAGGCGTAAACCATTTGCGACTCCAGAGCCAACTCCCAAGCGACCCACTTTAAGGTTGCAAAAGAAGGAGGCTCTTGAGCCAGCTCTTAAGAAAAGACAAGTCGGTCAAAGAAGGAGGAAATTGGTGAAGGATAGGAAGGTTGTGCATGAGAAGGTAGTGCATGCTATCAATGTGGATGAGGAAGTAGACGATAAACGTGGTTCCTTGATTCAAAAGAGCTCACAGAAGCACTTTCTTTCCAAGTCTAAAAGGAAAACTTCTGCGAGTGATGAGAGTACAAACAAGAGTGATGATGTTGTCTCTAGTGAAAATTTAGTGAAAGAATCTGGTGACAAGATGGTGGAAGAAAGTGGTGGAAAACCTGGTAATAAAGTGGTGGAAGGTTCTGGTGAGCATGTGTCTGATAAAACAGTGTCTGCAAAGTCCGTTGAGAAGGGAAAGACTGCTCGCAAGTCTGTGAAAAGGAAATTTGATGTCGATGAGAAACTCGGTTCCTCCAAGAAAGAAAATCTTGACGAGTCCTGGAGTGCTGGAAAAGAAAATTTGAGGAATCAGAAGGTACTATGGGGCCACACATTTTCCCCTGACATTTTGGAGCTGGCCGGGATGCGCCAATCGTTTGAAATTTGTGAATTCCAACAATGGACTCATTTTGTTTACAAGTTATGTTCCAAAAGTGTATGAGGAAGAAGTGCTGAGTTTGCAGACTTCTTCAAAATTGAGGAAGATCACATCTGTGTACTGGTGAATATGGTTGACATTGTGATGGACTCTGCTTTGCTGGGGTCAATTCTGGGTGTGTCTGCTGAAGGGTTGTCATCATCCCAAGGATCATACTCTTCCAATTTAAGAAATGCTATAGTTAAGGACAAGACAATCCATCAGGGGGAACGGGTGCACAAGAAGGCTCTCATTATAGTGTATCAATTGTTGTTTGAGATGGTGAACAAAGTGTTGTTTCCCCGTGCTGAGAGGAAATCCAGTACCTCCAAAGCTTACATGGTTCTCATGGAAGTGTTCTGTGACTTCACTACCATTAACCTGCATGGGATCATGATTGAGAATATGCAGAAAGTGGCAGAGTTCAAAGATGGTAACCATGGGCCGCCTTATGGGCTCCTTCTCACTAACGCTTTTGGGTTCTTCAAGGTCCCTCTGGGACAAGCTAAACTGGGCACTAGGAATCAAACTTTCTCCAAGACCAATCTCGAAGAATGTGTGTATTGATAAGGTTGGAGGAGTTGGAAGCACTTATACCATCTCTCAGCTGATCAATGCTCGTAATAGTGCTACGGAGGAGATCAGGAAGTTAAAGGCAAGGAATTTCATTCTTGAGGGTCAGCTCAGTCAACTTCAAGAGGCACCTGGTTCTAGTAGCTCACAAAGCTCAGAGGTTTTCTGTCTGACTAAGGAGAATGCTAAGCTCAAGAAACAAGTGGAGGACCTGAAAGAAAGACTGCTCAATGAGCAAATGTCAGCGAATGCCCGAATGGATCTAGTCCCCAAAACCCCTGCTCCCTCCTCTAAGCCCTCTTCCTCCAGTGCTCTCTAAACAGTGTCCTCTTCAGTGTCAAGTTTTAAGTGTCCGTTTCTTATGACTTTTTTCATGATGTTTTTTTGTTGGTACTTGTTTTTTTTTTTTTTTGAATTGTTGATGGTTGTTGGCAACATTGAAACTGCTCCTGTCATAAAATCCAGATTGTTTAATGGAAGCTTTTCCCTTTTTGATGTGTATACAATTGCTCTTATGTCTCTGTTTTCTATCATGTTTGTGCACACACATGTGACATGAGTTAACCATGCTGGACTTCGTTTGCTTTTGCTTGGTTTTCTTATTTTTATGATGCCAAAAGGGGAAGATTTCCATAATTGAATAAATGATGTTGCCATTTTTGGTTCTTTGTGGAATTTTCAATGATAAGTTTATCATTAACAAAAAGGGAGAAATTGATAGGTTATAAGTACCTTATTTTATATTTTGATGATCTAACAAACTTAATGTCAAGAACCGGATAAGAAATCTGGTACATATTCTCAAGCATGAGGAAATAACCAGACTCAAGCTAGAGATGTTTGTTAGTCTTTCAGAAGATCAAGAATCAACAAGGGAATAGATGGACATCAGTTCCCCTGGTGATCGTACCAGTCAACTTTCTAACAGCTTGAAAGTGACTGCTTGCATACGCAACAGTACAAGCACAGTGCAATAGTCAACTCAATTGGGAAGGATCTTGTACTCAAGTTGCTTACATCATTCAAGTGACGTCATCAATGTTATATTAGCATTAAACCAAAGACAAAACGTCACTTGAATACTTAGAGAATTCACTTGAGCACTCGTACGGTAATTGATCATCTTGCAAACGATTCTCAAGTGCATCAAGAACAAAGAATAACACTGCTACGGACCAATTCCCATATCAAGTTATTTTATATCCTTAGTTGAGTTGTAACTCTGTTAACGTTCTTACTTGCAATTCCTACTTAGCTTACTTAGAAGCATTGTGTAGGAAACTCTTTGTAAATCATAAACCCCTGCGTTTGTGTCTTGGTTAGAGTTAGTCAACTTGTAAAGTCTTTGTAATAGAGGTATTACAAAGTGGCTTGTAATAGGATTGTTACAAGTTATTGAGGGATTAAAAAGTTAATTCCTAAGTTACAATAGGTTGTAATCTAAACGTTTGCTCAGTAGTAAAATTGAAATCCTACAAGGTTAGGTCGTGATTTTTAATCCTGTGAGCTGGGAATTTTTCACGTAAAAACTCTCAGTATCATTTACTTACTGTTGTGTGTGTTATTTATAAAAACAAATAGAGAACTTGATTATCTATATAGTTTGGTGGACCCTCGTTGAGTAGTAATAAAAATATTGTTCCCTTTGGGATTGAATTACCGTCTTTAACTGCCAGAACAATGTCTGCTCCCGTCCCCAGCACCTCACAAGTTCTTTATTTATAAGCTTGTACATTTTTTCAGGTTCATACTTATATTATTAAATAACATTGACATCTTCCTTTCCAATAAAATTCCAGAATCTCAAAATATTACAATATTGGACATTATTTTATCACCTTTATCATCATTGTCACAGTCCCAATTATCACCTTCATCATTGTTTTGCTAATTTTCTTCCTACTAGTCTATTAGTATGTCAACATATAGTTCCTATTCTTTTTCTTTTTTATTTCTCCTTTTTCACTTTGTGTTTTAAGTTCTTGACAAGAATTAAAGCTTTGCAATATTAACTTCTTCTGACCATCACGTCTTTCCTGTTTAGGCTGATATATTATAAGTTGTCCATTCCTTTATATTTGTTCGGTTCTGTGTAGAAGAAAGAACGTAGGGCCAAGAAAAGAAACTCAATAATTAGGTTCACATGCATTCAAAGAGACCCTCAAAATATACTAGTACCCCTTTCTTACACAATGCTTTCTACGTATGAATTCTTTGTTAAAAAATAGAGTACAGAAGGGCAGAAAAAAAAAATATTCAATTAAAACTGGGGAGTTTGCATAATTTTTCGTTGGATGCACGTGGGAAGGAGACTCTGGTTCAAGGCCCTACCATACATGTTCGTGTCGTTGGTTCATACATATACATATTTATAGATATGGGCCTCTTTTTTGATCCTTTCAAAATCAACTTAAGCTATTCATGATTGAAAATAATTTTTTCCATCTAATAATTATTGTGGTATTTGTTTCGTTATTCCTTTTATTATTTCTATACATGAAGATTACTTGTCAGCTTCCTAGGTACAGGTGTTAGATGACTAGCTAGTACATGAATATTATGTAAAACATGGAAAAACTATAGTTAAAAAGATTAGGGAGGGACCCTATAATTTGTTGAGTACATCCCATGAGAAAACTTTTAATTGATGGAGTTTTATGGTGATAGTGAATGTTTGAATATGAAAGACTGATATATGTAGCTATTTCTCACATGCAAACTTGGCCCATTTGCTATAAGTGAAAACTGGGGCTTCTAATGGAAAAAATCAGAGCTTAGAGAGAACCAAAGGTATATAGCTTTTCTTTCAGCAGAAGAAGATGCTGTCTCTTTTAGAAAACTTCACTTAATCAGGAGGAGTTTTCCTCTCTTTTACTGTTTTCCACACTAGCATATCTCTTATGTTGTAAGAAAGATATGGAACTTTTTTTTTTTTTTTTTTTTCTCTATTTATCAGTTTGAGTCTTGATGTAGTATCTGTTTCTATCAGAGGGGAGGGACCCCTTTTAATTTAATTTCTTTCTCCTGTTCCCAGAAGTAGATAAAGTAAAGTTCCCATCGAGGATGTATCATTAGTGTCCATACTCTCCAAACTGCATCTTAATTGTGGCTTTCCAAGTCATTAAGCAATTAGATGGATATCTTTCACCTCCCAAAGATTTTTGTTGGAAATTTTCTTGATTCTCACTAGTGCTTGAAACTCACTCAAGGATATAATAGGACATTGAAATTATATATGTTTCACACTACTTTAATCCTTCCTCTTTGACTAATTAAATAGCTTGGAGAAATATATATTTTTATCCGTTCCAAAAAATAATAGTCCATAGTGTGTATATATATATAACTCTTAGCTAGCAAATGCACAATAACTTACATTTTACCTTAAAATTTGCGAGGGTTTTCACCCTTTTCCATTTTCTTTTCCACGTGGAAAGTGTTCCATGTGTTACTTTTTAAATGCCAATATTTGACTGGGCATGAGTCTAGAAAACAATAAACTATTGGCACATATCAAATTTACCCTTAGAACTTGTTTTCCTCAACACATGATAATGCTTCTAAGATATTTAATACTATGTTATTAAGGGTAAAATGAGATTCAAATTAAAGGTTTTAAGTAGAGAAATGTATCAATCCTTTTAGATCATATAAAAAAGTGTCATATAACATGAAGCGGGCAGAGTACTATATATTTTTGCATGTAATTATAAGTTTAACTTGATGCTTCCAAGATCTTCAATATTTTTTCATGGTATATATGAACCACATGCAGACAGCTATAGTAGCTTGTCTTCATCACAGATTAGTTAAAGAGACTGGAATTGACTTAAAGACAGTCAAAAAGTAAAAACTATCTCCATCGATCTGTACGAGACAAGGATAGACAGCCATTTAGGCTATATATCTTACAGATAGTCGCTATCTTTAAAGGATTCTTTTTTAGGTTTGAATAGGAACGCATAAAGTGGTTACAACTGTAAAAACTAGAAAAGTCGTAAAGCTTTTCGATTGAATGCGTAATTAATCAACAAACACAATTACAACCTGGAAATATAAAGATCTACAAAGCACGAAACGAAGAAAAAAATGTGCATATACTATCATATACCATATACAAAAGGATGATCAACAAATTTTCAATATTTTATCAAGAATATCCAGTGTCGAGACAAAGGAAGGAAATATGTGTAAGACGTATTTACAGATTAAAAAGAAAAAAACTCTAGTGCACACACCTGTAGGGAAAGTAATTGTCCACGATAAGTGAGAATATTAACCTGTGAAAATAGGCTAAGAATATTGTCCAAAGGCGGCGGGAAGCCTCTGAAAATTGTTACTATTGTATAAGTTTGCAGTTTGTAGAGAAGATTGTTGTGGTTGGTTTTGAAGCCATGTTGTAGTAGTAGTAGTACTACTACTACTCAAGTTCAAAGAACCTTGTGTCATGAACTGTGTCTCGGATTTTGTTTCGTTGTTGTATAAGTCTTGATGTTGAGAAATTTGATGGTTCTGGATTGTGTTAGAACCAAGTGAAAATGGGGTTTGCAAATACTCAGACCATTTTATTTCTTCTGTCTCTGGTTTCCCACTACCATCTGCTGCTGTTGATCCCCATGCGAAAGCTGTAGCATTGTTATCAAAGAATGAACAGTTGCTTTGTAATTCAATACTGCTACTGCTACCATTACTGTTGTTACTGCCGTTGCTGCTGATAGTACAAGCTTCCCAATTCTGGAACTTGTTGATATTAAAACTACTATCAGGCAGAGGAAGGGTAGTTAAAGAATTCGGCTTTATACGTGCTAACGGGGATGTAGTGAGAATAGAATTCGACATGGGAGAAAGGCTACAATTGAAGTGATCAGATACCATGTCAGCACAATTCTTCGTATTGGTATTGAAGAGAATATTGGTGTTGGGAGTATAATTATTCAAGTGCTGAAAAGAGAGATAATTAACAAAATCAGGAGACTTGCAATTGGTGGTGAAGAACTCATGAGTTGGTGGGTCAATATTATTGGTATCAATAAGTGGATAACGGTCCATAATTGTCATTGAAGATGGCTTTGGCTTTTCTGTTGAAAATCCATTCTCAACAAAATTGAGCTGATCATTATTTGAGCTTTCAGAAACTTTGTCAGCGTTCTTATTATTACTGTTTGCCGACGCTTTCTCTTCAGTTTCAACCTCAGAAAGTGGCTTGTGAGTATTTGGATCAATACCTCTTTGTCTTAGCTTTTTCTTAATAGAAGAGTTCCACAGATTCTTAATTTCGTTATCTGTCCTTCCAGGTAATCTTGTTGCAATTTGAGACCACCTGCGAGTAAACCAAAAATAAAAACACTTAAGGTCAGGTCAGCAGGTTAATTATAACATGAATCAAATTGTTAAGTTCTGGTGAAGGATATGCTTACTTGTTCCCAAGAACTGCATGAAGTTCAATGATCAAATTCTCTTCTTCTTGTGAGAATGTCCCTCTTTTTAAATCAGGTCTCAAGTAGTTAATCCACCTGAGCCTACAACTTTTTCCACACCTCTGAAGACCTGCAACCAATGGGGAAAAAAGAAAAAATCACTAACAAGAAAACTGGAAAGACAAAATTTTGAAAAAACAATTACAGTGCCCTATTCAAGCAAGTCAGGATCGATAATAAAATAAAGTAGTGCGCAACTATTTCATGCATTTTCAAGAAAACTGAAAAAACCCAAGTAAGTAATAAAAACCTGCTAGTTTAGGGACTGAGCTCCAACAACCGTGACCAAATTTAGTAATATGCTTTATAAGTTTCTCATCTTCTTCAGGAGACCAAAGGCCTTTCCTTAATTTCTGTTTGTAACAGCAAGAATGCCTCCCCATGTATGTGATATTGCAATGCTGGCAAAAAGGCCCAAAGAAAACAAGGCAAAATTTGTAACTATTTTAGTTGAATGCTAAGTGAATTATATTATGTTCTCTTCTCTATTTACTTGTTAGGAAAGTTGAGAGAGAAAATGATGTAATGATAGTTAGGAAGGAAAGTGGAAGCTGTGGAAAATGAAAGGGAAGGCTTAGGAATCAAATAGACTGGAGATGGGGGAGCCTTTAAAAGAAAGTCGTATTCAGCAGATGATTCCATTTTTGAGGTTTATTTAATTTACTGAATTTCTTATTATGAATTTTGTTGTCTTTTCTCTTCCTTATTTATTTATTTTTTTACCCTTTTTCTACATTTGAATTTTGGAACTGGAGCTCCAATTTTCTGACTTGCATTTGTCTTATCAAAGCTGTTTTGGGAAATTAATAAGTTTGACAGCACTTGTGGGGCACCAAGACAGATATTATTTCATGGCCACAATTTTTTTCTGCAATAAGTATTGTTCGTAAAGTCTTTGCGAATAACTAAATTAGAATTTTGAGACAAGTTGTAATCTGGATAAGGGGTTTTTATAAAATTCCAAAAAAATCGAACCAAATACGATATTTTTTGGTTTGGTTTTGGTTTTGGTTTTGGTTTGAATTTTAAAAATCGATCAAATTTGGTTGGTTTTATTCAAAAAATAACCAAAAGAAATCGAATCAAACCGACTATTGAAGTAGCTAGTTTAAATTTATTATTACACCGATATATATATATATGTATATTTTTGTACAAAATTTATAAAATTTTATAGTGCATGTTAATCGTTTGCACTTCTATTATAATTCTTTGCCTTTACATTCTAGTTTGATTAGTAGTTTTCTTTTGCCAATTATAAAAATTCACTTCATGTTAAAATCTATTTTTAGTTGAGTACTTAAATTATTCATCATATTTGATTCAATTATCATCAATATATCTTGGTAAATGATAGATTTCTCAAAGGGTAATTAATTTGATAGTGTTACATTGAAAATGTAGTCGCCGGAATATGTATTTGGTAGTGTATGTCTCATACTTAAGAAAAAATCAATAAATAACCGAAAAACTGACAAACTCGATATAAACCGAATCGGAAAAAATTGACTTAATTAATTTAGTTTGATTCTAATATTTGAAAAACTAACTTACTTGATTTGATTTCGTTTTAGGGAGAAACCGATTTAAACTGAACCATAAATGCCCTACTTTGTTTAAGAAGATGTATGTACCATTGTGTTTGATATTGTGTGTTCAAATAATAAATGATTGATTTTGAGTTAATTTTATTCCAAAGATTCCAAAACACAAATACGGGTTGGAATAATATTTAAGTAAGTTTAAAAGGGTTTAAAGACTACAAATCTCAATGATTAGTTAATGCTTGCAATAGTAAACGAAATTAATTAATGGTAAAGGAAAAGCCTTCTGTCATTAGACATTCCCTTGTCTTTCATTATTGACATCTTACAAAATTCCCTATACTCTAATCACATTTTTATATGGATTTTGGCGAGGTGGAGTTCAAATAATCAACTTGTTTTTTTAATTTGATCTTTTTCATGCAGTGATCCGTGAATCATTATTGTGAACTCATCATAATTTAATGTATAATGAATAGTTTAAAAAGATGAAAACAATTATTTTTTCTACGGAACATGAAGGGCATCTTCCATCTTCTGATAATCGTCTATATTCCACCAACTCCCATATCATTTATCTTTCTTTCGTAGACAGAATCAAATGAGATAAAGAAAATAAAGAAGACTCTGAAACTTCCCATGATTGGTTGTGATTTTTTTCTAAAGATTGTTATGAGAAACAAATAACTTATTTTGTCCTATAATCATTTGTGTGACTAAATCAAAATATATAAACGAGTAAACGGTGTGTTTTTCATATAAACACAGCCGACAGTGACAATGATATAGCTATCCGCTTCTAAATTCAGAATATTCAAAACTTGAGAACGGACAAACTCTGTTAGAATTAATTACTCCTTCATCTTAAAGTATTGCACAACTTATTTTTATTTTGAATTTACTCGAAAATAGTTTTCATTCCTTTCTCATATTTAAGAGTTTCAGAATTCAGAATTTGGTTTCAAGTTTCTTGAATTTAATTTTCATCTGTTGTGAAATAATTACCAGGCTTTTAGGTATAGCTCTAGCCATCTAAGTGCACCTAGTTTAACAGGCTAGTCATGAAAATATGTTGTCATTTCCCTTGGGCAGCATGCCTTTAACCTTATATAGACCATAAAATATATAGTTGGACAAAGGGAATAATTACTATACTCGAATAAAAAAGATAAAAAGGGACAAATATTGCAATAAAACATGTTTTCCAGTAAGAAAGTATTGTAATGTCATGTGCCAGGCATGTGACCGGTTAGTTAGGCTGTTAATTAGGCTTTTAAGAGTGGTTAAAGTTGTTAATGTAAGTTAAGGGTAGATTAGTCTTTTTACATTTATTAATCTTCTTCTTCTTTAGCTCCTTGTATATAACAACGCAGAAGTCTCAATAGAACAATGGCTTTGATTATTTTTCCAATTCACCGACTTTCTCTCAATTGCTTCTAGAACCATACTCCATTGAAACCCTTTGATAATCCTTGTATTTTAGCATGATATCAGAGTCGCGTGCCTGGATTGCATCACGCTAGATCTCTTATTTTTCTTCTCACATTTTCTATCACCGATTAATCGAGATTTTTTGAAGCTCGTCAAAATTTTATTCATGACAGAGACTGATTCATCAATGTCGGAGATGGCGGCAATTGATCACAATTATCCATTGTATATTGGACCTTATGATACTCCTACCTCAGTCGTGGTACCTGTGAAGCTCACAGGCTCGTAGAATTACGGGCTATGGAGTAGGTCGATGAGAATATCACTTTTGGGAAGAAGAAATTAGGTTTTGTCACTGGTAGATGCAGTAGGAATGCGTATAAAGGAGAGTTCTTGGAGCAGTGGGAGACATGCAATGTCGTTGTTCTCTCATGGATTATGAACAATGTGGCACCAGAACTTCTAGGTAGAGTCGTGTATGCATCTGATGCACATCTCATGTGGGAAGATTTGCGAGAAAGGTTCAATAAGATAAATCGTGTTAGGATATTTCAATTGCATCGTGAAATTGTCTCAAGGAACTAGTTCTGTTTCAGTGTATTTTTCAAAATTAAAGGAGTTGTGGCATGAATATGATGTTTTAGTTCTGTTTCCTAATTGCTGTGACAAATCGAAAGATCATGCAGAAAATTTGCATCAACAAAGAGTTATGTAATTTCTGTCTGGTTTGAATGAGTCATATGATCAAGCTAGAAGGCAACTCCTTATGAAAACAAATGCACCTAGTCTAAATCAAGCTTATGCCATGATTATTCAAGATGAAAGCTAACAGAAAATAGGAGTAAATGTTGTAACTTCTGATAAAATAGAGCCATTAGCTATGCAAGCAGCGAGAGGAAGAGGAAGGAGAACAATACCTCCAGTGTGAATTCTGTCATCTAAAAGGACATACTAGGGAAAATTGTTACAAGATCATTGGTTATCCTACTGATTTTGTTCCAAGAAGGAGATATGGTGAAGGAATAAAGACTCAAAATGATTGGAAACAGAGTCCTGTCACTGGAAAGAATATTTGGAATGACACAAATACTGGTAAACCTGGATGGAATAATCCTAATACTAGGAAGCATGGTGGCAATGGTGTTGGTAAACCAGGTGGTCGGAGAATAGAACCTATGGCCATGATCAACAATGCAGATGTAAGTGCATCTTCTATGCAGGATATGGGAGATGGTTCACCTGGAGCTGCTGAGCACAAGAGATATCATTACTTCACCAATGACCAAACATGGCAGGTACAGGTGAGGTTAAGTGTTTGATGAGCAACTTTACACAGGAAATCATAGGAGAATGAATGAGTTGTAGATTCAGGTGCTACTAATCACATCACTTCTGATTTAGAATTACTATCAGATGTTAAGTGTACAAGGAAAACTGGTAGAGATAGGGTGCATCTTCCCACTGGAGAACATGCTGATATTACTCACATAGGTAGTTCAACCTTATTAGAGAAGAGAGAGATTAAAGATGTGCTTTATGTTCCTAATTTTAAGTTTAACTTGCTCTCAGTAGCAAAGTTAACAAAGGAACTAAAATGTAATACCAATTTCTTTCCTGATTTCTATGTGTTTCAGGATCTTTGGAATGGCAAGGTGAAGGGGATTGGTAAAGAAAGAGGAGGCTTAAATGTGCTTAGAGGACTGACCAGCAGAATAAATGAACTCAATGTTGTAAGCAGGGCAAGAAAAGATTCAAGTGAAGTATGGCACAACAGGCTAGGTCACCCATCTTCATAAGTTTTGAAGCATGTAGTAGGTTTACATAATAAAAATAATGAATTGTCGCATGAAATTTTTTTGATATGTCCACTAGCAAAGTATACTAGATTGAAGTTTCCATTGAGCAATTCCAGAGCAAAAATAGTTTTTCATCTTGTACACATGGACCTATGGGGACCCTATAAGATTGCTACTTTTGATAATGAACAATACTTCTTAACAATGGTGGATGATTACTCTAGATATACATGGGTGTTATTTTTGCAGCTAAAATCTGAAGCAGTAGTGGCAATAAAGCAACTCAGTACCATGGTTCAAAACCAGTTTGGTATTGTGATTAAAATGATAAGATCAGATAATGGATCTGAATTCTTTAATGCACAATGTTCTGAGCTACTAACAGGTCTTGGTATAATTCACCAGAGCAGTTTCCCTTATACTCCACAGCAGAATGGCATAATGGAAAGAAGGCACAGATATATACTTGACACTACAAGAGCCTTGAAATTTCAAGGAGCAATTCCAATCAGATACTGGGGAGTGTGTATTAAGACAACAATATACCTAATCAATAGTTTACCATCAAGTGTTCTAGGGGGAAAAACTCTATATGAGTTGTTATATCACAAGAAATATAATATTGCACATTTGAGAATTATGGGATGTTTGTGTTATGCAACACATTTAGTCAAGATAGACAAATTTGCAGAGAGGGCCAAAGCAGCCATTCTCATGGGATATTCTGAAACACAAAAGGGCTATATTCTGCTTGATTTGGCCACAAAGCAGTTTCTCACAAGTAGAGATGTCATATTCAAAGAATCAAAGATTCTATTTGCTAAGAGAGATGGAAACAGTTCATGTGATGCACATGAGGACATTGAGAAAGGAGCACTGCAGTTCTCACCTCTGCACACACAGCCAGGTAGCAGCATATATGATGGAAATATGTCAACCTCAACAGCAGAAGATATGGGCCTGCAAGACAATAGGCAGAATGAAATTCTGTAAGAAAGCGTACCAGCCCTATAAGAGATAAACACAGATGGTATGCAGGAAACTTCTCAAAATGTGCAGGATATATACATTTTTCATGCAGGTAGGTACACAAAGTGATGGACATCAAGAAGGTGCAGAAGTTTAAATCAGCAGACAGGAAGATGAATGTGATAAGATCTCAAGACCTGACAGAAAATCCACAAGACAAGTTAAGGAGCCAATATGGATGAAGGATTATGTCACAACAAAGAAGACAACTGGCTGCACCTATCCTATTTCAAACTACCTGACCTATGATCATACTAGTACAAGTTATCAATGCTACTTGGCTAAGTTCTCTCAACTAACATAACCACAGACATTCAAGGAAGCAGTGAAGGACAACAGGTGGATAGAAGCTATGAGGCAAGAAGTAAAGACATTAGAAGATAACAAAACATGAGAAATAGTGAGCTTACCAAAAGGCGATATCACTGTTGGATCCAAATGGGTGTAAAAGATCAAGCTCAAGGCAAATGAAGAATTGGAAATATTTAAGGCAAGGTTGGTTGCAAAAGGATACAGCCAGAGGGAAGGTTTGGACTATCATGATACATTCTCAATAGTGGCAAAAATGGTCATCGTGAGATCTGTCATTTCACTAGCTGCATCAAGAGGTTGGAATCTATTTCAAATGGATGTTTATAATGCATTCTTACAAGGAGACCTAAATGAAAAAGTGTACATGGAGTTGCCTGAGGGTTTTCAGAAGGCAAGGAGAGCAGAAGGTGTGCAAAAAGCTCAAGTCTTTGTATGGACTTAAGCAAGCCTCTAGACAGTGGAATATCAAGCTGACTAAAGCTCTACTAAGAGAAGGTTTTAAATAGAGTCATCATGACTACTCACTTTTTACATTGAGAAGTCAAGAGGGAATAATGATCATTTTGGTGTATGTAGATGATCTCCTCATTACAGGAAGTAGCTCAGTTCTAGTCAAGAAAGTTAAAGATATACTACATCAGAATTTTAAGGTGAAAGATCTAGGAGAACTTAAATACTTTCTAGATATTGAGGTTTTGAGATCTAAGAATAGAGCGTTGCTAAGACAAAGGAAGTACATATTGGAATTAATCTTAGAAATGCGGTTAAGTGGAGCTAAACATGCAAGTACACAATTGGAAGTGAATTCAAAGTTGACCACAATAGAGTGTGACAAGCAAATGGAGTTACATGGGATCCACCTCTGCATAATGTTAGTGCCTATCAAAGATCAGTGGGAAGGCTTTTATATGTTACCATCACTAGGCTAGATATCAATTATGCAGTGCAGGCATTGTGTCAGTTTATGCAAGCACCAAAAAGGTATTACTGGGATGCTCCCTTAAGGGTTGTAAGATACTTAAAAAATGCTCCGGGACAAGGAATCTTGATGAGGTCTGACTGTGCAGAAACTCTCACATGTTGGTGTGACTCTGACTGGGCTGCATGCTTGAATATTAGGAGATCAGTTACTGGATATGTCATCAAGTTTGGAGATTCAATGATCTCTTAGAAGTCTAAAGTAACCTGGTTACTTGGTTTATTCAAGGAGTTGGGTGTGAGCATAACTCAACCCGTTACAATCTTCAGTGATAGCAAATCAACGATGCAACTTGCAGCAAATCCTGTACTTCACGAAAGAACCAAGCATATAGAGATTGATTGTCATTTTATTTGAGACAAGATCAAGGAAGGATCAGTCGAGGCAGTGCATGTCAACACTTAGGAGCAACAGGCAAATTTGCTGACTAAGGCTTTGGGGACAGCTCAACATGTTCATCTGCTTGGCAAGCTTGTAGTGTTCAATGTCTTGTACCGTCCAGCTTGAGAGGGCATATTGTAATGTCATGTGCCATGCATGTGACCAGTTAGTTAGGTTGTTAAGAGTGGTTAAGGTTGTTAATGTAAGTTAAGGATAGATTAGTCTTTTTACATTCATTTATCTTCTTCTTCTTTAGATCCTTATATATAACGATGCTGAAGTTTCAATAGAACAGTGGCTTTGATCATTTTCCCAATTCACCGACTTTCTCTAAGTTGCTTCTAGAACCATCCTCCATTGAAGCTCTTTGATAATCCTTGTATTTTAGCAGAAAGACATTAAGCAATACCGAGTTTTGTTACTAATATTGCAAATAAGGAAAAAGGATCACGAAAAAGAAAAAGAAACTCTAAGGGCTAGTTTGGTACGAAAGATAAGGGATAAATAATTTCGAGGTTGAATTTGAGATAAGTTTATCCCATGTTTGGTTGGGACAAAATCGCAGTATAACTAATTCCGAGATTATTGTATTTTTTTATACCTAAGGAAGGCGGGATAACAGTCCTAGAATATTTAATTCCGAGATAACTAATTCTGGGATAATTTGTTTCCCAACCAAAAGAATCCTAAAGAAAAAGGCATAATATGAAATGAGTTGTACAAGCAATATTTACAGTCTAGTGATACCTATAAAATTTCGTTCAATATATGTGGCTTCAGTTCTAATTATATTGTTTTCCTCATTTCCTTTCCAGATCCTCATTATGTAAGTAAATAACTAAAGAGAAAAACAAAAGAAGATGATTAATTGTATTCAATATAATTAGGAAATGAAATTGCACATATTAATTAAGTCTATGTATGGTGAAGCATGCAAAGTTGCTTATACGTGGTGACCCAATATGATAGCACTCTGTCTTCGCCACAAAGATACTAGTACTACTACTATTACTATGACATGGAATTCATGCAATAATAAATTCAAAGGCCACTTCTTATAATTGATGGGACAACTTTAGGGTAAGCAAATGTGGCTGCCTCCTCTTCGTTCTACATTCACCGGATAAATTTCCATTCTTATGGCTGCTCCCCCAACTGTTTTGGTACCTTTTCTGGTCAATGGACTACTTTGCAATAGCTGTAGTATATTAGCCCCGTCATTGACAAAAAAGGAATAAGTCCATAGATAAGCTTTTAAATTCCAAGATTTCCCCCTCTTTTTTTATGGTTTCCTTGTTTTTATTTGCTTTACACGAAGCAAGCGATTTGTGAAAAGTTTCACAATTTTGGTCTTGAAAGTTAGCGTGGTGAAATTTATTCCAAAACAAAATTGTGGCCAGAACTTAGAGGTGCAACTCCACAATTTCCAAAATTATGTCCAAGTTGTGGCCAGTTCCGTTCGTTTCAATATGTTGCTGGTAGTAGGGTCAAATATAAGTGTGGCTCTTTTGTTTAGGGGCAGCCCTGGAAATTGTGGCCACCACTCGTAATTCCGCACGTCCAAAAGACCCCCGTCTTTTCTCCTCAACCTGAGGGGACTTTGAACTTTTTCATGACAAAAATTGCGTATTTTCAATCGTAGAACTCCTTTATAGGACTTGTTCTTCCAAATTTGTTTTAGCATATGTGTGTCCATCTTGTGTAAGCTTCCCTCATATTACCGATCATAAGCCTAGGGTTAAGGTAAGTTGACAACCAACGTAAAACTTTAATTCGTTTTTCTCATTTACAAATTATTTTATCATCTCTTTATTAGCCGATTTAAGTTAAATTCAACAGGTGGGGCTAGTAAAAGTTGTCTTTTGTTTGCCGTCTCGTTGGACTTCATTTAAATAAACCATGGGCTAAGCTTTAACATAGAGACAACCATAAAAGACTTGAAGAGAAATCAGAAATGTCAAACAAAAAATGCAGCATCCGCAATTGGTTTCTTAGTATAAAGCAACCCTTAATAATTTCTTAATAATAAGCATCTTTCTTAAACGGCTAGATATTTCATGAAAGCTACGTGTGTAGACACGTCTAATACTTAGATAACCGTTCTCTAATCCTTCTTTTCCTTTTAGCACGTTCTTGACATTGAAGGAAAAACAAAATTGATATAAAAACTAACAAAATTATAAGTATCATAAAGTTTATCTTTATGTTGTCACACCACGAAGGTTCCTTAACCTTAGCGATGTCCTAATTAAAACGTTCTCACGAGATCATTTTTTAAGAATTCAAAAAAATAATAATAAGAAAATGAAGTACTAAGTAATAATTAAAAAAAAAACAGGGACCCATAAGGGAGAAATTTGTAATATCCCATACCTCATCATTAGCTGCTGAACTTATCTTTATTTCTAGAGAAGAGTACTGTATGAGCTGTTCTATCAAGTCAACTATTTATGGGGTACAATGCTTATTCCCTTTTAATATTACTTATCATTTTGCTTTTCTGTAACTTATAATATTACTTCCCCTTGCCCCCATTAAAATTAAAATAATTATTAAACCATGTTGAAGTTGCATGAATGGAGCATTGTCGTTTGTACTTAATTTGGGCTTGATTTAAATCCACCATTTTGATTTCTCTGACCATTTTGATTCCAAGTTCAGTTTAAAAGAGAATATTTGTACTTCCATGCCTTAGCCCGTTAGCCGCCCTGTGGAATGGTTTTGGTAGGGGTCGGCATAAAATCCGAAAAATTGAATTCCGAACCGAATTGAATTAATTCAGTATTTTAATTTTCGGTATTTCGATCTAATTCGGTACAGAGATTTCGGTATTTCGGTTCAGTATACGGTGAATTTTTGATATTTCGGTACCGANAAGCGATCCGCTAGGCATGAAGCTCTTTGTTTTTAAATTCTATTGATATCAATTGTCCATACTTCGATTTGTAATTCATGATTCTCACTTTGGCTTTCACATTTCTCTTTATATTTTCAATCTCACGATATGTTAAAACTTGACAAAATGAGAAAACACCGGATTCAAGTTTCTACGGTCTAATGATACTGACGAAAATCTGATACAAAGAGATGAAATCCATTAAAATCCTTGTTCCTTTTCATCTCCAATTCTCCTATGTAACAGGAATTTAAAAATAAAAAGGAAGTCTCGGAAATGTCGATTTGAAAAGATTACCAAAATATTGGTTGCATAGTACCATATTTCTTTAGGAAATTATATTGTGTTTCT
>ML348284.1:0-83427 GCA_005239505.1 Nicotiana paniculata | reverse complement strand
TATATATATATATATATATATATAACATAATTTTTGTATATATATACACACGTACAAATATAATATATATTTTTCGGCTATTATATAGTGATATTTTCCCCTTTAAATAATATGAAAAGAAGTACTCCTATGTATTTTCCATTTTTAGCCCATCAGGAAATAAAAGCAGTCAAAATTTCCAAAAAGCTCCAATAATAATTAAAGAAAAGGATAAAATAAAATGAGAGTGGAATTACACGAGGGAAAAGCAGAAAGAAGGTCATGTAATGGCCAAATAGCCACGTCATCAGTCTCTTACCTTTCCCTTTCTTCAATAAAAAGACTCCTCTTTTGAATCAAATAACACTTAGCTCTTATTATTATTATATACTTACAACTCTTCATTCAGACTCCTTTGCTCAAACACTTTCTCTCAATTTCTGAATATCTACGCTCTCAAGTAGGTATGCTCTTTTTTTTTTTTTTTTGTATTTATTTATTTGATGCATTTTCGTTGGTTCTTGAATCTTGATATTATTATGTATTCAATTGATCTCTGTTTCTTTTTGTCTTTAAGATTTCTGGGTTTTGTGTATTTTCTTGGAGTTATTGTGTTCTTAATTGTGATGATCGTGACATGGAGTTGGCATATGACCATGGAGTGGTTTTATATTTAGTATGTGTGCATATACAGAAAGACGACTAATTTATTCTTTTTGTGTTTTGATTTTTCAACCCCTCTGCGCTAAATTGTCCACTTTTGTAGTTATAGGAAGTTGGATATGACCATAATGTGGTTTTATACTACGTGTGTATGTTGTTAGTTGTATTATGTATGCAGAAATGTAGTTCTTTATGGTTAATTTTACTATCTGGGTCATTTGGCTTTGTAGCTCAAGAATTGTAAGGTTTCTTGGAAGTAGAAGAATAGTGGACTAAGTGGAATTTCTGGAGGAAAGAAGTTCGAGATAAAGTTCTTGATGCTTTTTTGCAATGACCTTTTTTTCCGTGTAACTGTATGTTAGCTTTTGTTTTATCGCGGAGACTGAGTAGTTGAATGAGTCCTTGTAGCTCATGCTTATGAAATTCATCGGATTATAGGGATTTGGCAACAAATTGCATCACCGAAAACCTTTAAGGTAGGATTGTGTCTGGAGGTTTACTTTGTTACTAGGGATGAGATGGATTGTATTCGTTTGCAGTTATACATATTCTTCCTTCCCCAATAGGTCGATTTTCTACTGACTCGTAAGATATTAGTTATCGGAAACATCCTCTCTATCTCCACGAGGTAGGGTTAAGGTTTGCATACACACTAGCCTCCCCAGACTTCACTATGTAGGATTACACTGGGGTTTTGTTGTTGTTGATGTTGTTGTCGTTGTAAGATAATAGTTGAGCTTCATCTTTGCTGGCAATAAGGACACCGGAGATCCTCTCATATCACTCCACATTCTTTTTGTTTGTTTTTATTGTACTTGTTACCATTTAGTCATCACAGCTTATACATAGCCCTCTCTTCCCTTTTCCAATGACCTGTTGCTGCAGGGATATTAATTTGAATGCCCTGGTGAATCTTGTCGGCCCCTGCATCATTTAAATTTCTCTTATTGAGCCTTGATATGTGATTTGCTAATAGTTATTTTTTTTCAATGAAGCTGTACAGTAGGTGTGAGTGACCGCCTTTTACAATATACTCATTGATGGGTGTACACTTCTACTGAAATATTGGCATAGAGAATTATTGCAATAGTTCCAAGTGTTGGAGCCTCAAAAATGTCGAGCGGAGATGGAAGAAAAGTCTCTTGTGAAGATATACAAATGGTATGCTTTCAATCTTTCTGTAGATGAGTTGTGATCTCCTACTGTTACTTTGTCCCTTTGCTTAGTCTTATTCTCGGTTGTAATCATTCTTTAAGAAACATAATTGTCGAAAAGGTAAGAAGCAATTGTGATGATTCTAATTACTTCTCTAAAACACCAAGAATTTGTTCGTGGTTCCTCTTCCCCATTAACATGGAAGAATGTTTTGCTGGCTCGTTGATGATGTGTATGAAGATAATTACGACTAATAAAATCCTTGAGCCTGTCTCCTTATCAATATTTAACAACTAATAGCGTCTTTTTTGGGGACAAAGAGCGATTTAGTCATCAGTTGAAGGAGAAATAGTTTTATTTTTAATTTATATTTCAGTTGTCCCTTTATGGAATGTTATCAGTAATGACGTATACTTCAACCAACACTGCATAATCTAGTGTTGCATTTTAATATTATTCTCTGAAGCTTAATCCCCTCACTCTGAAGCTTAACCCCCTCACTCTGAAGCTTAACCCCCTCACTCTCCCAATAAAACAAAACCAAAATGAAAGCTTGGGTATCCTAGTTAGATGAGTTTTCACAATCACCAGCTGTTCTAAATTGAATAATCATGGATGTGTGCAACGACACGTGAAAAAGCTGATGGTTGTTTTGAGTTTCAGGTGCAAAATCGGATAGAGCAGTGTCTTCGGCAATACATGAGTCGGAAAGAAGTTGTGAACACTCTCTTCATTCAGGACAACATAGAGCCTAGATTTACTGAACTCGGTATGTTATATATTTTTCAAGGCATAACTCACTTCCTCCATGTGGTGTCAAATGAAGATGAACCTAAGAATTCATACAACACAGATAGTCCGAAAGAGATTTGAATAAGGATCAGAAAGCTCCCTATGGTTAATAGTGGCTGCTAGTATTCTTCATACTTCTTGAAAATACTAGATACACTATCAAAAAATACAATATACATGGAAAGTGTCAATCATAACATATAAAAAAAGAGTTTCTTTTGCCCATGTCTTTTTAACTCTTTTTCACACATGCTGATGTTGTTGCCTTTTTAACCAAAAATCACCTTTTCGTTCTGTTACAGTCAAGTTTATTACTGCTTGTTATAAGCTTTATATCTTACTAGTTGAATGACAAGCTCTGTTTGAGTGCCGTTCTTTAGCTGTCCTGTGTTGTTGTCTATTTTTTATCTCTAATTTTACAGTGGAATGCTTCCTTCGTGTTTAACAAGTATCCGAGGAAAACAAGTGTATGAATGCATTAGTATGTAAATATCCTTGAGCAGGGCCAGCTAATCTCCAACACTAGTGTCATTGCTTCTTTCCCCCCTTAATTATGGATTCATTCTTTAAATTCTTAGAACTCAAATAAGTAAAACTTGATTTTTTTGCTAAGCACGGATACAGAGGTAGTTGTTCTAAGGATTTAAAGGTAGAAGCAATCTGAGTCATACCTTAAACTCTCCCTGTATTAGTTTTATTTTTTGGTGCTTGATTGGGCACAGTTTAAGATATTAGTTTGACTTGTGTATTGAGAGTGGAAGAAAAATATTAAAGTATTGGTCGAGAAATTAGTTTGATAGAGAAAATGTCACATCAAAGTTTAAAAGTTGAATAGTTTAATATGATTGAATTCTTGAAAGTTGTGAAAGTTGCATAAAAATGAAATGGTGTCAAATATTTTGGAACATCCAAAATTAAAAGAGTCAGAAAATTGGAACAGAGGGAGGATTTAAATTTCTTCATAAAACCTTGTGTTAGCAATTGTTTAAGCGAGTAACTGGAATTGAGAGCTTCCTAGATCAAACTTCCTTGGCCTATAAGAAAGAGATAGCTTCCTACATCAAACTTCCGCAGCTCATAAGGAATTGGTTCTTATCAATTGGCATCCATTTTGGGAAAAGATCGAGCAAAAGATTAGTATTTTGTTTCAACTTAACAATAGACTGTTCCATTTTATCCATATGAATTTCTATGTTATCCAACCATATGTTATAGTTTCTCACTTCTAATTTTTCATTTGCGTTTGGTTAATAGGCAAGAGGAACTGCATAACATCCAGTAGCGAAGTAACATAAGATTAATTATTTTTTTCACAATTATTTCTTCTAGAAAGCAATACAGGGGGACATGGATGGATGTGTCACAGAGCTGAACTTCTTGTTTGGGGTAACCCTGCGTATTGACCTTTTTGGTAACTGGAAAAGATTGGGAACCCTGCACAGTAGGGGTTAGCTTATCTGCATCATATTCAATAGCATATTGTGGAATTTTTACAGAATTCTCTGACACTTCTGTCAACTTGGCTACTTTTAATCATTTCAACTCATCAATGGGTGTAAAGCTGCTACATGTACTATATACCTGTGTCATTCGAGAAGCAATCAGAGAGATTTTTGTGCTGTCCTCTATTTATGAATGTACTCATGAACACTTGCAGCTCTAGCAGGCATATTATCAAGAAGATGGTATGTGAAAAGATGATATTAATACTAATGTGAAGCTACTAATGCCTCTAATGAGCTGTTTTTTATAGCACACAAATATACTTACTGACTATTCTCTGTGCTGTTTATTTTAGTGTCTTTGTTTCAGTATTGCTTTTATGCATGTAGCAATTCAAATCTTTTATGTGATTATAGTCTCTTAACTCTTTAGCATGACGATGTTCTCCCTGTTTTCCAGTTTGGCAGAAACTAGAAGAAGAAAATCAGGACTTTTTTCAAGCATATTACCTGAAGCTGATGGTGAAAGAGCAAATAATTGAGTTCAACAGGTTGCTTGCAGAACAGGTGAAGATGACACAGCAAGTTCCAAGTGCAATTGCTTCTCTACCTATGTCTAATGGGTGTAATATTTCCCCATGTAAGATAGATATTTAGTGAAGCTTTCTGCATTTTAATGCATCAATCAGTATCTTGTCACTGACTAGCTCTAAAAACAGTCATCTAACTGGCTCAATTCATTCTCAGTTTGTGCATATACCAAAGTATTGAATAACTTTTTAACCATGTGACTTTACCTCAAAGCACAGCATACACCATAGCTGCACTTAAACGTAATTGGTTGGCAGACTCTTCCATTAGGTCGGAAATCGAAGCCTGTGTTTGCTCATTATGATTGTATACTGCTGATCAAGTTGCCCTCATTTAGCTCAAATTTCTGCCAATGCCTGAACACATCTATAGGCCTCAAGCCTCTAGTTTTATCCTACTTTATAGATATTTTGATAAAGCCTTCTTTATATAGATATATACTTCATTTGTCTTACTATGAGGAGTTCTACCCTCCCCTCTGCTCCTTTCTTTCTGATAGCCTCTTTCATTTGCCTCCTCGGTATTTCAAAATTTCCTTCTAGTGTCTAATGTATCACCCACTACATTAAGGGGTCGTTTGGTATGAGGTATAAGAAGTTATAGTGCTGGTATGAAAATTTAATACCACCTTAATACTTTGTTTGATTAGCAAACCTGGTAAGTTATCCTGGGATTAAAATTAGTACTTTTAATCCCGGGATAACTTATACCTTGTAGAGGGTGGGGTAATTAGTGCGGGATAACTTATACCTTCTTCTTAGAAATTATACAATTGTCATTTTTAATACAACATACCAAACAATGGATAAAAAACAATATCAGGATAACTAATCCCAGCATAACTTATCTCGGCATAAGCCGTATTCAAACCATACGACCCCTAAGTGTTATTTGCAGATTTGTAAACTATGCACCGTCATTGTAGAACACTGGCTTCCAACATATGTGATCCATTATTGATATGTTGATGAGAGTATTGATGCATCTCTTTCCTGACATTACTCCTATTATTTTTGCTTAAACATGTCTAATATCCTATATANCCCCCCCCCCCCTCCCCCCACGCCAAAAAAGAAAAAAGTATTTGCACTTCCGCAATTCCCAGTAAGATTTGAAGGTTCTATCTCATCGATGCCTAAAGTTTTTTTCCTTGGTTGATTATTTTCTAATCCCTGTTGTGGTTAATGTGTCCTCCGGAAGGATTGTATTGGGGAAGGGGAAAGTATATTAATATTGGTAAAGCCAGCAAGAACCATTTTATGTTATGCTGTAAGAACTCATAAAAGTTGGCACTTTTTTTTTAAGCTGGAGGATCCAAATATGAAATTGTGATTCTTTGTTTTTATTTATTTTTTGTTGAAAAAGCTATGCATATAGTGGGTTTGCCTCTAATCTGTTCCCACATGTACGAGTGTTCATTCTCCTTCAACTCCCCTTACAATGCAGTATCACGAGGTTAAGAAAACATATTTTTACATGTTGGGTTCAATGTTAGGTGTTAATGTAGTATGCCATATGTCAAGTGTTAGCATTAGAACAGCGTTGAAGAGAGAAATTATTAATTAGATATTGTCCCTCATGGTACAAATATCAAGCAAGTCTTGTATTTGACACCAATAAATAGGTGTCTTATATTCCATTATCATTAAGTCTTCAATATCTATTTTTATTCTTTATTTTTTCACATGGTATCAAAGCCTCTATGATCTTGTAGAGATTCAATTAGCTCGTCTAAGAGTGCCCACCAAGAAATACTTTTCTTTCTTTTTGCAGCAATTGTCTCCAGCACCACTCCTCACTCCAGCAATCGCACAACTCATCTCTCCAGTGACCAGCATCCTTCTCTCTTTAACATCACTCTTCTCTGCTTCAACCGTTGCTTCCTGCAACGGCTCTGGCGGCATCTTGCCTATTTAGGCAGCAATGTGTTCCTTTTTGGCAACCATTGAAATCACCGCACCTTTTTCCAAGTGAATGTTCTGCCGATGCTGCACCTCTATATGGTGACTGTTCCGGTAGCGCCATGTCATTTAGCGTAACCATTGCAAGGGCACCATGTTTCTATCTGCTGGACATTTCTTGCTTTTGCACCTTTCTAGCCATTGTTTCAGCAACAACGTTTGCAGCGAGATTACAGCGACAAGAGCTGTTTCATCCAGCTTTTTTAGTCGTTTCTGGCGTTATTTAGTTTGCATGTTTGCAAATAAACAAACTCAAGTTGTTTTCCCCATTTTGAGTTTTGCAGGGCATGTTAGAATGATAAGCATTAGTATTAGAATAGTGTTAGCAGAGTTATGCTATTAGTTGGATATTATGCCACGTGGAACAAATATCATATGAGTCTTGGGTTTGGCATCTTAAGTTGGTGTATTTTGTATTCCATTATCATTAAGTCTTCTACGTATCTCTTTCCTCTTTTTTTATTTTTTAACAAGGTTAGGGTGAACTCAGGAATATAGAGTTTCCTTTTTAAGGATAGATCTGAATGTTCCTAATCCTGTTAAAAAAAAAAACAAGACAAGCATTGCTGTGATTTTCTTGTCCTGCATTAGGTTTTTGATTTCAGATTCTCTGAGCTCTTCTCAGCTTCCCAATCAAGAGATTCATTTTGTGGCACTCTTTGTCAATGAGCTTTACAGTGTCTTAATCTATAAGTATTGACTTCTCTAAGTGTTGTGAGCAGGTTTTCCCAAGATGTGAAGTAGATAGTATATGCAGTGTGCGTATATTGAGTTCATTTGTTGGAGGAGAAACTTATAATTTATACTTCCCAGACTTGGGAGAAATTGTTCTCAGTCCTACTCCTTTATCTTTAAGCTTGTGTCTAGAGACGAGCTTTTTCCTGATAAATAGTAGCCCTAATTCAGCAAGCACAGATATTTGGCTAGGAAAAAATTGTTTAGCATGTAGCATCTGAAAAATTTTAGCTTATTAATTTCTAATTTTAATCCATTGAATCAACTAGTTTGCAATATCTTGAAATTAACGTGTAAAATTTGATGATCCATTTGCTTTTAGTTTGTGTGATCTTATCTGCAACAAGCATGAAGAATACTGTGTTCAGTTTGGAGCCAGCCACTAAATATCTTGTCCAGACTTATCTTAAGTCGATGCCCTCTATTTGCTTTATTTTATCTGTGTTCTTGCTAAAACCTGCATTTAAGAAGCTGTGTTGTTATCTCTACTTAATGTTATATTTGCTTGCCTTACTGCAGTGCATCAAAACTCAACTTGCCATCCTGCAGAAAATGTTGGAATTGCTGCAAAGCCTAATGGCATGCATGAGCCTATACATCCAGATAGACCCAATGCATTCAGTAATTGCAGCTCGTCTGTTCTCTCTTGCATGCAAACAGCAACTGAAATTCCTGCCCATAGCAGGAAAATTGATGTTCCTCCTGATGTGTTTTTTGGCCAGCACTCTAACATGGGGATGAGACAAACAATGGATGGGAGGATTATTAAGACAGAACCTGTTTATGGTGGAAATTCTCCGTTTGCCTTTGGTCCTCATAGCAGTTACTTGGAGTCACGTGCTGCAATGGGCGATGCATCTGTTTCGTCATTTAGTAGTGTGGAGTCGAACACACAGCCGCTTACTGAACCTCTTCTGGATGCTGACACCAGTTCATTTGGATTTTTAGGGGAAATACCTCAAAATTTTGGTTTCTCAGACTTGACTGCTGATTTCACTAATAGTTCTGGTATGTCTTCCTCTAGCCGTTCTCTCTGTAATTTCACCGATCATCTCTGGATTCTTTCCTTTTATCATTTTCAAAGTCTTAGGCATTCGGATGAGCTGGTATGATGCTAATCATGCATGCTTTACATCCGTTTTGACCATGTTCAGATATACTGGAGAGCTATGCTAGGACTCCCTTTCTAGCAACAGATACAGACAACTTGCTCGATTCAAATGGTAGGGTATAGAACCAAGGCAAGACTTTTGTACTTTTTGTTATTCTCATTCGATAACCAACTTTGTGTCTTCACTTTCAGGAGGCATTGAGAGATTAACCAATGCATCAGAAAACTTGAGATACAATGGTTTCACTGGAGATTGATTGTGTATAGGTACTTTCTCCATCTTATAAAATTCATTAAATTTGCAGTATTTACTCTTACTGCGATGCATCAGAATACTTGAGATACAATGGTTTCGCAAGAGATTGGTTGTTTAGGTACTTCTCCCGTCTCATAAAAATTCATTGGACATGAAAGGCTCTGGTGATCATAGTATTGTTACTCTCGTGATTCCATTTTATATGATGATTTTGGGTGGACATGAAGTCTAAGATATTAATTTTGATTTATGGTGCACGTATCACATATAGAAGATTAAACTAGAGATCGTCATTTGAGATAGTTAGCCATGTCCTGTGAGGATTTTCACGTGTCAGTTAATAGGCGTGACATTATGATTATGGAAGGCGCTAACTATGTATCAAATAAGTCAAATATCACATGGGAGTGAAGTTATCTCAAAAGTCTTAGAATCAATATAGAACTAATTAAGAATAATACATAATTGCATATAATTCTTTTTGGTTTGTTAGGAACTTGTATGTCAGTCTAGAAATACGTGTGAGTATTAGAGAATTGAACGTCTGGTTTTACAAAAAAAATTCTTATTTGTCTTAACAAACAACTTATTTAATCTTGAGTTTAATGTGCCGAAATAGAATAATGGTTATAGAGATCCAAACTAGTTTGGAGTTGAGGCATATTTAATTGGTTGAATGAGGTGGAGGGGGATGAATTTTTGAAATTTGATTAGGTAGTAAGTTGATAGGATTCTTGTTCGAACCTGCTGAGAAATGCTTTTCTTGAGCTAAGGGTCTATATGAAACAACCTCTCTACCTCCACAAGGTAGGGATAAGGTCTGTGCACACATTCCTCCCTAGACCTCACGCTCTGGGATGCACCTTGTTGTAGTAAGTTGATAGGGAGAAAAAATAGGTAAGTGAATTGAAATCTTGAAGTTGTTGTATTTCAGTAATTATTTTAAATATTTAGAACATTCCAAAGTCAAGAGAGTATCATATACATTCAAGCAAAGTCGAGGGAGTATTTCTGGAGTATCTCAGCTTGAACATCCCATATGGGAAGACTTTGTTCTCAGCTTGGAAAAAATACTATGAGAATTATATTGTTCTTTCTTCATCTTTTCTCTGTTCTCCTTTGAGGAGAACTTTGTTTTGGTAACTTAGTATTGGTCGAAGTAGGTCTGGTTTTTATGCCATGAGGCCAATTGATGTTTCTTTGGGAAATAAATTTTCCAGCTTCCACAAATCAAAATCAGGTGTAACGGTTTGCCTCTCACCAAGTATTCAAACAAGTAACTCAAAAAGTCGAGAATCCTAGGAGGTTGGAGTTAGCAAGCATCTTTTCATCAACTAGAAGGTCCTAAAACTAATCCCAGGCGGATGATGTGTGCTTGCTATGGAAGTCTTGTTAATTTGTTTAGTGTAAGTTTATATGATTCTTTTTTCCTTTTACGAGGATTCACAGACTAAAATAATAGAAATAATGGATCTATCTACATAGATTTTTGAAAAAATTCAGACGAGTAAAAGGAAGAAAAGAATCATGAGAGTATAAATAATTGTGTTACATATCTGAAATAATAGATTAGCATAAGAACAACAACAACAAATCCAGTATGATCTCACAAGTGGGGTTTGAGGAGGGTAGTGTGTACGCAGACCTTACCCACACTTGAAGGTAGAGAGGTTGTTTCCAATAGATCTTCGGCTCAAGGAAAGATGAAAAGAAAGCAGGAACACAAGCATAAACAACAATAATAAAAAAAATGAAGCAAAAGGAACAACACGTAGTAATAGAAATATAACAATAATAGAACACCACACTAACACTAATACTACTGGTATGGGAAGAAACACTCTTGACTATGTACTAGCCTTTTACCTTAATTCTCAATCTCCATGCCTCTCTATCAAGGATTATGTCTTCGGTAAGCTGAAGCAACGCCATGTACCCTGCCTAATTACCTCTCCCCTATAATTATTTGGCCTACCTCTACCTCTTGCACCTCCTTAGTGAGGCATCTACGCTTCTCTTTTTTTTGAGAAGGTAACAAGTTTTATAAATTAAGAAGAAAACCTTTAGCATAAAGATTATGCTATAGGTTAAAGATAGTTCAAGACCCCCCCCCCCTCAAAAAAAAAAGCAAAACGGAAACCCAGACTTGTGATAGTTACAAAGACCCAATAATATCCACTATAGACTCTACAACTGCTACCAGAGCTTCTTTACACCAAAAGTGAAACAAAATATACAATTCGGCTTGATCCTTCTGTTCAGTGTTAGCTCTATCATCAAAGCACCTTGAATTTCTCTCTAACCAAATTGTCCACCAAATACATGTTGGGATCAACCTCCACCAATGCTTCTGCCTCAGTAGAATACCTGGGTCATTCCAACAAGCTAACATTTCTGCAGTTGTCCTAGGTAATCTGCGCTCTTCTCTTCATATGCCCAAACCATCTAAGCGTTGCTTCTTGCGTCTTGTCCTCCACCAAAGCCACTCTCACCCTGGCCCAAATATCTTAATTCCTAGTCCTATCAATCTTGTTATGCTCGCACATCCATCTCAACATCCTCTTTTTTGCTACGTTTATCTTCTGAGTTCTTGACTAACCAACAATCTGCCCCATACAACATAGTCGATCATAACCACTTTGCAGATTAGCATATGGTAATTAATTATCAGAGAAAGACAGGCATTTGAATTTATTCAATTGAATGAATAAAACGATCATCAAAGTAATTTAGAGGTGTGTTTAAATTGACTTTGCTGAAATTGTACAGTACAATTTGAACACATCTTGGTGGTTGTGGGGTGGAGGGGGGTGATTTCTGTTTGGTCTATTGTCTAAATTCTTTCCCCTTCTTTTGGTTATGATGGTTTAATTGACTCGATGTTCTCACTGCAGATTCAGTCAAACAAATACACGACAGTAGGTTTTGTATATGCCGCTCAAATGGTTTAGGATATTTGGACTCTCTGGTATTGTAGGTTGAGGTTTTCTTGGTGAATAATGCAAACATGATAGATTTTAGTAGAGATCTTGTACAAAGAGTTGAATGTGACTTAGAATATTGTTACTTTAGCCGCGCACAGATTACTGTCTGATTTGTAGTACAACTACGGAACAGTGATGAAGTTTAGTGTATATTGGACCAGGAAATTGCAGCTTCTCCTTTTGTTGTTGGATGATTTTTAATTTTTTATGTGTAGTCTCTCTCTCATACAAGCGTATTACTTCTACTCGTGGTTAACGGAAAAACTTCTCCGAAAGCAAGACGTATTTGATCAATCAATCCACCACGCTTAAATCCCAAGTTCTGAGTATAGTATCGAATGGTTCGTTTTTATGTTAGTTATTAGCTTACTGCAATCAACTCGCCCTGTCCTTTCCCATCTTGTGCTGTTTCAATGTTGATACCAGAAGGTTGTGCCTAAACATCCAAGATTAGAAAGGTATTAATCAATGAGATTACATGTTAGCCAACGCAAGAGTTTGCAAGTTTGAGTTAGTGTTGGATAATGGACTATGTATCTGAAGTTCATATACTAGTTTCAGGGAGCTAATCAGAGAATCAGCATCAATATATATGGTGTCACATAACTTGTTGACCATGTTTACTGATTTTCTGCATTGAATGCCGGAGACAAAGCAAGCTGAGACCAAGTGCACAAGCTGTAACACCCCATACTTTAGACAGAGTTCTGCATTGGCAAAACACAAAAGGGATGTTGGGTATATAGGTTAACAAGCTTTAGACCCTAATGACGTGTTTTAAACCTGTGGCAGACAATATCACTAGCGGACAAGGCTGTTACAGATGGTATCAGAACCACTTTTGTGTCAACCATGCCGATGGTGAGTCATAGTTCAACTGAGTTTAGGCAAATCCCGGTTAGGCAGGGCAAACCTTAGTGCTGAGTCTAAGCGAATCCGCAAATACTGAGTCCATAAGAGGGAGTGTATGTAACATCTAAATTTTATTCAGAGTCTCACATCAGCAAAATATAGGAGAGATGCTGGGTATATAAATTAACAAGTCTTAGACCTCAGTGACATGAAAATGGAGGAAGAGATAAAGCTTTCAGCCTTTCACTATGAATCATAGCCACAGTTCAGAGCGGTTGTAGCAGCAGTGTAGCACCTTTTATTCACAGGTTGACTGAATGAAATTTAAGCAACAGCAATTGGCAACCAAATTGCATCATGCCTTTTCAGCACATTTTCGTTAAACCTTTTTGTGAAAAAGAGAGGTGTTATCAACATAGTTCCACATTTGGGAGCTCGCTTATCTAAATTTCACATTGGACTCACAACTGTCTAATCTAAATTCCACTATTTCTGAACCACTGAAGTGAAAAAAGGATTCTGCTGACATGAGTGAGCTCCCGAATGTTACACAATAAAATATACAAAGGAAGGGTTCCACCTTTAGCTTGCAGGTTTTCATACTTTGCGACACCTATATCTTCAGGAAAAAATAGAGCACCAAAATGTTTGAACGACAACGAGTGCAAAAATCAAAGCTTCATTGCACTGATGGAAAGTTAGCACCACCCTCAGGTGATAGAACAGATTCCAGTTCCATCTCCTGCTGAGGCAATAGCAATGCCGATGCCGATGCCCAAGTGGCTGCTGGTACTGTTCTCTGAAGATTCTTCAACAGATTAATCATTCGGTTTGTTGTTTCTTTTGTAGCAAGATTATTTCCAGCACATAGAACCTAAAGAAACAAAAGTAAATTAATAAAATGGCGACATGCACGACATGTTAATTCGATATAAAAAATCATGGTATAACTATCGTATAGTCATCTTGATATATTAAATATACTATTTAGAATTTATTTCCTTTTAGTAAACTACGTATAAGATTTCTGTTGCTTCTTTACAGGATTAAATATTAGAATCGGAGTAGAGAATACTTATATCAGGAGAAATGAACAACTCAATCTGGCATCGAAATAACCTCTGCAAAAATGGACATGATTTTTGGGAAGTGCTCATATTTGGGACCCAAAAGTTCTCTGTCTGACCTGCAAGTGAGAAAAATTTGCCAAAACATTAAATGACTAAAAGGAATTTGATTTAAGAGATTACTTATAAAGGAATGCGAACTTCAGCTGGTGTTGAATTTTCTGAATGAGAAAATAGACAAATCCGAGTAACCAATCACCAAAAAAGACAACCAAGTCAACAGTCACACAACGAAAAGAGACATGTAAATGCACAAAATCCGTCAGCCTAGATTGCATCACCTAATGAAAATCTGTTAAGCCAAAGGAAACAAAACATTTCCTATTTGCACGATCATAAACTTTGACAATAGAGGATATGGCTCTTGATAGGAGAGTGTGGAGGTTGAGCATTAGGGTTGTAGGTTAAAGGATAGTCGAACGGTTTTTCTCTTTGTCCCGATTTTCCTCTTTGTACGGACGAGTATGATAGTGTTTTGTCTAGCTCTGCTAGCGACTTATGTTGTGTTTCACACTTTTGCATAATATTTGTGTTACTGCTTTCCCATTTATTTGCTGTCTCTCACGTTGCTGATATTATTTTTCGGGTTTGTTGTCATTGATCTATTGTCTCTGAGCCGAGGGTCTCCCGGTAACAGCCTCTCTACCCCCTCTGGGGTAGGGGTAAGGTTTGCGCGCCTCAGGCTTGAGAAGGGTCATCGTTCCCGGCTGTCCCATGTTTGTTGTATTTCTGCAGGGGGAGCCCAACCCCGCTAACGCCGTGTTTTAGGGTTACAATGAGATGGCCTCTGAGAGACTAAATTGAGAATAGCGCTCGCTATCTTTCCAGCCATAGGCATATATGCTTACTTATCTAGGATCAAGGGCTCTTTACTAATATAATATCATATGGGACACTTCCTTGAAGAAAGCCGTACTCCCATCAGCTTTCAAGTAGATAAAGAAGTTAAGGCTAGTGACATCAGCTATCGGCTATTGGCCTTTGTGAAAGCTCCTCCTCAATATGTTTGATCCCTTTCCAAGCCTTCCTCTTCGTCACTGATTATAGGTTGCTCCTGTCCTTTAGTTTGATACACTACTCTAAGGCCAGTTGCCTATACAACATCTTTACTTTCATACAGTCTACTCTCCTCATACCCCACTGGTGAGATTTTACTGGTTGCTGTTGTTGTATAAACTTTGACAATAGATATACAATACTATGTATAGTTTTACTTCAAGCATTTTGTTTGATTTGGAACATAGGCATTCTAGTACAAGAATACTTGTACTTTTATCTATATATGCAAAACATTTCTAATCATAATCTGCCATTTTCTGATACTTTTTTCTTTCTAGTTCGACAAAAAATAAATTATGTGAAACAAATTGTAATTTTGGAGTAATGAGAAACAATTGCTGAAAGCTAGAAGGACAACTAATGGATTGACAAAATCCAATACAATTGTATCATTGAAATTAGTAATTATAGTCATTCATAACCTAGTAATAACCTGCCTTGGCGACCAGTGCCCTTAAGAAAAGGAAAAGTTGAAAAGTAAAGTAAAGACCGATGATGATAGAAACTAGAGCAGACTAGTTCAGTATAGTACCTTTCAACCATTGAACAGAGCTGGTCGTGAACTACTTCGAATTCAGTCATGTCACCTCTTATAGGCAGACAATTCAACCAAGCCGGAATAATCTACCAAAAAACTTGGAATGAGAAGTTTGTGAAATTAACAAGATTATAAAGTACATTTGACAAATCCATGAACATAACAGTACAAAATTAATCCTCATTAAACCATATCATGTTGAAATTTAATAACTAAGATTACTATGAGTAGTAGAAGTACTACTATTCATTACAAAATAGTAAAAAGTTGAGTGAAGTAAGGTGTCACTTGCAGGTGTAATTCCATAAAAGGTAACAAGTTTACAAAAACAAAATCAAGTTTTCACACAAAAAAAAAAAAAAGTAATAATAAAATAAAAATATAGATATATATATATATATATATATAATAAAATCATTCCAAATTTTCTACCAACTCAAATTTCAAAACAAATAAAAGACAACACTGATTGCACCTTTATCCCTCTGAATAGATAGATAAATAGAAGCGCATAACAGAAGAAATCACCTAAAAATGGTGAACCAAAAAGAGAAAACCCAACATAGAGCAGCCAAAACTATGACATCCTAATAGAATGACGGAAAATGGCGGAGAACGATAGATAAAGAAAACAAGAAGAAACATACACATGCCAACACTTCAACAGTACAGCAGCAAAACAAGGAACCAAGAAAGACCAGGGCCACAATCGGCTATGAAGGAGAAGGTACAATGCATGAATAAAAAAAATGTTAGGATTCCCTTCTAAAACAAATATATATGAGCTGAAGGTATAATGCATGAACAATAAAATGGTAGGGATTCACACGAAATCATACCTGTGCTGGATCAACACTTTCCTGGTGAAGCTGGCATATCTTGCCAAGAACAGAAACAGCATTATCATATGCAAGTTCATTCTCAGGTTCACGAGCCCGAAAATGCATTATCACTACATTGATCCTTAGACGAGCCTCTGAATCATATCGTGGGATTAAGTAAATACAAAACTATATCACTCTTCTTCCACTTCTCCATGATGAGAGGAATCTCAATATCACGTCCAACAGTATCTTACCTCCAAGAAAGGGTTTGAAAACAGAACCACCATATTCCGCACAAAGCCCAAGTCCATAAAGCGCATTCTGAACATGACAATGGTGTTTGGATTAATCAAATAGCAAACCAAATTTAACTGAGAACTGTCCCAACCACCAAGACGTACAAACCTGTCTAACAAGTGGGTTTTCGTCGTTGCTTGCCTCCAAAAGAAAAGGAAGATACATATTATAGTACCTAGTTTGGACAGAAAGTAACTATCAGCATTAGACCTTATTTAAGAAAAACTCATAAAGATAGACCTACTTTAGAGCTGCTTCGCCGCAATACTCCACAAGTTTATCGAAGATTAAAAAACATATACTTCTTTCTGCAGCTGTTTTATCCTCGACCTTCGAGCAGAGAAAAAAGAATAAATGAAAACCAACATAGGGATTTAAAATGACATTGGTAATCCTGTGCTGAAACTTTACCTCAATAGGCATTAGATATGATGAAAGCTCATCAAGAAAAGGAAAGAAAGCAGCCTTGAATGTTCTGATCAGTGTAACCAATATCTGACCAACCTGATAAAAGATGTTTATGTGATTCGAAAATAAGTTAAAGTGAAAGTCCTGTATAAGATAACATGGTACCATCAGTTATATCTAAACTTCATTCTCTGATAGAACATACATTTCTGAAAATTTCTTCCTCTTGCTCTCTTTCCTCCCTCAGCAAGTCAGCAGCCTCAGCATCAAAGTCTTTTGATTTTGCTCTCTCAGTAAGTTCTCCTTTTCTACGTGAACTTTCTGTGATGACGTGCTTTATCTCATCAAAGATGCTACGAACTTGATCTTCATTGAGAAGTTGACCACATAGCTGAAAGAAGACACATAAAGGACCATAACAAGTGAAAAATGTCGTTCTAAGTTCTAACTCACTCAATTCCAAAACTAGTTCTGTTTCTTGCTTTGACAGCAATCATCAACATTTCATAAGTTGACTTAACAGTGATCTTTTTTCTTTTTCCTTTTTTCCTTTTTTTGATAATCAAGTTGTCTGGGTCAGCTTACGGACACCTCGACTATTCCATCAGCTACGTATGCCACCTCCATCAGCTACGTATGCCACCTCCATCACCACAGGTACTGGGTACTCCAGCAAGGCTTGGGCTTGACTTAACAGTGATTTTACTGAAATGAAGTTTCCATATGGACTCAATCTACTACATGTTTAATAATCTGTTTGTCAGTCTTGCCTATTCATGTCAAGGTAACTTTTATAATTGTGCAACTTATGGTAGATTTGTTACACATATTAATTCTCAAGCATTTTATATTATGGTCCAAGTATGTCTTTTCATAAGATGAAATCTGAAATCAGCATGTACTCGCACACAAATTATAAAGCTTTCTTTTGCTTCTAGTAGAGTATATTTCATAGGAGTTTACGAGCTTGGACCGGCACTGTCTTGCTTCCATAATGGACATAAAAAGCTCAAAAGAAGCACACCACCATCATAAATGAACACTGCAAACTTGAAGCTACGTAAAGAGATCATCTGAACATGACATACCCATAGGCAGTCATCCAAAGAACACATTATATGTGCACATAGTTCTGTCTCAGGCTCCTGCATGAGATAGCACAAAGTGTCACTTTCTTCTTATTCAGATAAATGGAACTCAAACCTGTTCCCCACAGAAAACATAAACGTAAATAGTGATGTGTTGAAGGCAACCGAATATAAAGCGTCCCCAAAAGCCAGTATTATATCGACAGACAACTGCTTGAAGCATGACTTGTTTCTACCTTGGGCAGTCCCCTTCTCTACTGCTAGTGTAGCAGAATGTAACTGGGAGTATAATGCTTAACCACCACCAAATTAAAACATCTCATAAGAAATAATACTGGAGTAGGTAAAGTAAAACAAAGAAAAGCATATCGAAATCACAATTTTTTCTGTTTTTTACCACGAGCAGCAATTCTCCTGATACTATTGTACATATAGAATTTCAGAAGAGGCACTAAAACTGAAGCAGCCTGTTTCATGATTTAACCAATAAAACATCGGTTAATTTGAATACACTTAACAGCACATCTAAAAAAGTAAATGCGCAAGTGATTATTCATGCTAACTTGGGAAATCCATGGGTAGAAGTCTTCCTTCAAGCTCCGAGCATATGAACCAAGGTTACTACAGGCCACACATTTCACATATAGGAGGTCATTTTCTTTGATGCATATTATTTCATCCCCAAACTTGACTTTTTGCATTCTGCAAAATGTGAAAAATAAGCAATAACTACCTCTCCCTAGCAGTCATAGTACTGATTAGTAAAGCAAAAGAAATAGTCCTAACAAGAAATCGTACATGTTCAGTAGAAATTATATTTAACAGGGTAAGGCAGCAACTAGGTGCACCTAAAGATGTGGTGTCAATTGGTTTTTTAAATTACATTTAGAATGGTCCACATATTAAGCAAGTTATTATTTTATTCCTCATTATTGAGTATTAGGTTCGATAACTTATTAATTTTATTATCTCCTATTTACATATTAGGTTAGATAATATTACATATCTAACAATTTCCTTGAGGGTAGGAAACATTTTACTAAGAGTCCATCATTGTTTGTTGGGTTCAAACATGGCAGCAGTCGACTGCTTCTTCTGTATTGAGAAGATTGATACTTTTCTCCAATAAAAAAAAAAAATAGTATTCCCAGATATGACATCAGAAGATAATACTAGCAGAGAGGGGTAAAATACGAACGAAGTAAAATTTCATTTTATCTTCAAATCACGTGAGGCTATCTGTTTCCTTTGAAACCTTCTAACTTGTAATTGAAAGATATGAGAATGGAAAATACTTTAGTTGGACTTTGGGAAAATGTGCTCAGACTAGCAAGCA
Source organism: Nicotiana paniculata (assembly GCA_005239505.1). Taxonomy (NCBI): domain Eukaryota; kingdom Viridiplantae; phylum Streptophyta; class Magnoliopsida; order Solanales; family Solanaceae; genus Nicotiana; species Nicotiana paniculata. Next base: position 64,229 of record ML348284.1, on the reverse strand, counting down.
TGTTTGGTATGATGTCAAGTCATTTTCCAGCAAAATGTTGTTTCATGAGGAATTCATTTCTAGTGTTTGGTCGCCAAAAGATAATTTTTTAAGAATATTGATAAAAGCTTACCTGGGATATGATCCATCAGTCGATACGGTCTTATTAGGCTCAAGTTGAGCACACTCAATCAAAAAGGGCATGACTGTACTCATGTAAGGAAGAAAATCTTTCCCCATGTACGAGCAAATTCTGCTCCACGCCTGCAGTGAAATCAAGAAAATATCGAGAGGCCAATCTAAAAAGAAGTTCTAAGCCCTGAATATCAACGGATTAACACATACCCCTAGAATGTAAACAATAGTATCAACCTCTCTCAGCTGTGATTCTTGTAATGACTTGAGCACTTCCATAGTCTTTAATGACACCAAAAACAATATGAAAAGTAAACGTTAGCGTTGAGACGTGAATAAATGGATAATATCACACCACCACGCCTCAAAGAGAAGAAAGAGAATGCCAGAAGAGAGGTAGAAAATAGGACCAAGAAGGAACTTGTAGGATAAAGTATATCACAGTCATTAGACATTGCTCCAAACTGTTGAAGAAAGTGGTAATTCAGATAGGATCAATACTATGGTTTATCTACAAGAAAGCCATCTGACAAAGCACAACAAATGCAAACAGGATGAAAACATTCTATAAAAAGCTCACTCAGGATGACGTTTCTATATACCAAATCAATGACCATAAATACATGACATTTATCTTCTTATAGAAACTTTGTAAGTTAATCATTACTAATTAACATGTATTTACACCTCGAATTATCGTTTAACCATGTAAATTAATGTGTTATAGCATAAACACGGGGTGTAGATAAGTTTTGATATGGCACTATATGTGTTCCGCATCATATGCATATGGAAAACGAGTATTGGGCATATTTGGGAGAAGACCTGCTTTAAGTCATCTTCAAATTTCTCTTTGCCAATAGCTATCCCAACAAAGCTAATGCACTCCAAGGCTTTGCTTCGAAGCATGTGATTAGACTTATCATTAGCATTTACCAGGAGAGTTCTCAAATATGGCATTACAACATCATAGAACCTTCGGGAGTCCTGTTAAAGTACGATATATTGACCATCATTATCCATAACATAAGTAGAAATATAATTGAGTCCAAAATAAATGCGAGTAGCTAATACTTCAGACAGATCAACTATAAAAGACAACGCCTCCAATGCCGCTTCTTGAACTATTTGATTGTTATTCTGCATTTCAAACAACAGCAATCAATAGGGAAAGACAGCATGAATCTCTTAAACTCGTTACCTGTAATCCATCTTTGTAACATGGTGGATTTTATGTTTGCATACCTGTAGAAGGACAAGCAGTTTGTTGACTATTCCATCCAAGAAGGGTACCAAAGTTTCTGGCTTTTCAAATATACAGAATTCCTTGACAGCTTCAGCTGCAAGTGCCTATGAAAATTCCAATGAGAGTAAAACGAGTAACTTAGTTGGTGCCATGAACTGAATGAAGCAGCAATGACACACCGGTACTGTTGATTAGTGTAATTAGTAGAAAGATTTGATTAGATTAGATTTTATTCTCTAGCCTAATTATAGGCAGATTTTATTTTGTAGCTTTATTGTAGCAATTACTGATTTCTTTTACTAGTTTAGCCATATGGTTCATTGTATAAATGTCAGTACTCTTGATGTGAATACAACAACAACAACTACCCAGTAAAGTCCCACAAAGTGGGGTCTGGGGAGGGTAATGCGTACGCAGACCTTACCCCTACCCCGATAGGGTAGAGAGGCTGTTTCCAATAGACCCTCGACTTAGGAAGACGGAAATAAAAACAAGAAAAGATAATTCATTAGTAACTTCAGCAGAAATCGTAGAAATAGTAACATAAACATAGAAACCATAAAATAAATGACATGCAATAACATTAGCCAGTATCTACGGTCCGGGGCTAAGATAAACTGCAAGTATAGTGAGAGCTCAATATAAACCGCAAGCCATCTAGGATCAACCCTATCCAACCCCGGCTCACCCCGGGGAATGAAGTAGGAAAAGCTCTACTACCCCCTATCCTACAACCCTGATGATGCTTGACCTCCGAACCATCCTATCAAGGGCCATGTCCTCGGAAATCTGCAGTCTTGCCATGTCCTGCCTAATCACCTCTCCCCAATACTTCTTAGGCTGCCCTCTACCTCTTCTCGTACCCACCGCCGCCAACCGCTCACACCTCCTCACCGGAGCATCAAGGTTTCTCCTCTGCACGTGCCCGAACCATCTGAGCCTCGCTTCCCGCATCTTATCATCCACCGGGGCCATGCCTACCTTCACCCGAATATCTTCATTCCTAATCCTATTTATCCTAGTGTGCCCGCACATCCACCTAAGCATCCTCATCTCTACTACCTTCATCTCTGAATATGGGAGTTCTTAACCGGCCAACACTCTGCCCCATACAACATGGCCGGTCTAACCACAACTTTATAAAACTTACCTTTGAGTTTCGGTGGCACTTTCTTGTCACACAAGACTCCAGATGCAAGCCTCCATTTCATCAAGCCCACCCCTATACGATGAGTGATGTCCTCGTCGATCTCTCCGTCCCCCTGAATCACCGACCCAAGGTACTTGAAGCTGTGAATAATATACAAAAATACAAGAAGCTCTATTCTTCTTCTTGAAATCATCATGGTATCAGAGCCTCTGCTGCCATTTTGAGGTGAGTTTCCTCCCTCAGCAACACTATAGGGTTTCAATTCTTTGAAAGAGGTCGAGTTTTTCCCCCTCACGGTGGTTGTACGCATCGAAGCTATTATATACCAGTAGTGTGGAAAAACTAACACCACTACAAGCTTCCTCAGGCGACGACGACAAAACCCCAGTAAGCAGCTCTGAGAAAAACCTCTCCATGCCCCACCAACAGTTCCGACTCTGGTGCGCGTGAATCCCATGCGCTGGTGAGTAGACAGCTTTCCGGCGATTTTTTCTGGAATTTGTTTTGCTCCTTTCAGGTCGCTAGCACATTCTCACCCTACTCCAGTTGCAAATTTTGTTTTTCTATCACCGGAAGTAGGGTTTCTACCTCTCAGTTCCTTTTTTTTTCCAGCGAAGGTTGCTGTCTTTTTCTTTCTCTCATTCTTGGAGTTCAAGTTTGGCTTCTGGACTACTACTTAAGAAATAATGGGGGACACCAAATCAACAGATAATTCTGTTTCACAAGTTAGCGCAATTAAATTGGATGGGGCTGGTACATATCTTGCTTGGTCAAGATCTTGTTTGCTTTTTATCAAGTCCAGAAAGTTGCTTAGTTATATTACGGGAGAAAAGAAGCACCTGTTGTGACTGATGCTAGCTATAGTCAGTGGGATTCGGATGATTCACTATTTATGACATGGCTTTTGAATACTATGCACCATCGAATTTCTAAACAGTATTTATTGCTTGATACTGCTGAAAAGATCTGGAATTCCACTAAGCGCACTTACTCTCGTAAAGGAAATGACGCCCAGGTCTTTGAAATTCGAAATAAGATTCATGCCACTAAGCAAGGTGAGTTGACTATCATTGACTACTATTCTGAGTTAACTGGGTTATGACAGGAAATTGACTACTATCAGGATCTCCAAGCGAAGTGCACCGATGATGCAGTTCTCTTTCAAAAATTGGTTGAAAAGGAGGATATATGATTTTTTGGCCGGTTTGAACCCAGAGTACGATCAGATCAGGGTTCGAGTTCTTGGTAAAGTTCCTTTTCCTTCTCTTGAGGATGCATACTCTTATGTTCAATGGGAAGAGAGCCAACGAGGAGTCATGCTTTATTCCGCACCAACCGAGAAGTCTGGGTTAACTGTGTCTCATGAGCAACCAAAGGTGTTCTGATAAAGATCACTTGCATTGTGATTACTGTGGAAAGTCAAGACATACAAAAGAGACATGCTGGAAACTGCATGGTAGACCAACTAGAGGTCGTGGAGGCAAGCATGTCGGTCTATCAAGGGGTCAAGCTAATATTGCAGAAAATGTGGAAACATTCAGAGAAAATGCTTCAGGAGAAACTTTGTCTTCGGAGGAAGTTGAGCACCTTCGCCGTCTCCTGAACAAACTTGACACTTCTAATGTTGGGACTTCCAATTATGTGCAGTCAGGTATTGCCTTTAATGCCCATCTTAATTCTTGGATTATTGATTCTGGTGCGAATAGACACATGACATGCTCCTCTGAAGGCTTTCAAAACTACTCTCCTAGTCCCAAAGGGGACTGTGTCAAAATAGCCAATGGCTCTCTAACTCCTGTCTCTGGACCAGGTTCTGTCATTTGTACACCTGATATTACATTGTCATCCGTTCTTCATGTACCTGAGTTTCCCGTTAACTTGTTATCTGTTAACACCATCACCAAACAACTAAAATGTTGTGTCGAGTTCTTCCCTGATTATTGTGTGTTTCAGGATCTTCAAACAAGGAAGAGGATTGACAGTGGTAGATTGCATGATGACTTATACTGGATTGATGGAACTCGAGCCTTTGGTCAAGTCTTTTTTTGGGGGGAAATAAGAACGTCAACCAAGAAATAATACAGTGGCATAGACGGTTGGGGCACCCATCCTTTTTTGTTCTAAAGAAATTATTTCCTAGTTTGTTTTATAGAACTGAGTTTGAATCTTTGTCTTGTGATGCATGTGAATATGCCAAGCACACTAGAAACTCTTATCCTTTAAGTGATAATAAAAGTACTATCCCTTTTTCGACTATTCACTCTGATGTATGGGGTCCCACTCAAACAGTTTCCTTGTCTGGTAGTCGATGGTTTGTTACTTTTATTGATTGTTGCACTAAGATGACTTGGGTATATTTATTAAGGCAAAAAATGAAGTCTTCTCCTGTTTTCAGTCGTTTCATAAGATGATTTGTACCCAATTTGAGGTTAAGATAAAAATCTTACGAACTGACAATGACACAGAATATGCGGGTAAAGATTTTTGTGCTTATTTGGAGTCTTTTGGGATATTCCATCAAACTAGTTATCCTTATACTAGTGCACAAAATGGGATTGCTGAAAGAAAAAATAGGCATTTGCTAGAAGTGGCACGATCTCTAATGTTTACTATGAATTTACCAAAACCTTATTGGGGGATACCATTCTAGTAGCTACCTACCTTATCAATAGAATGCACTTAAAAGCCTCAATTTTCAGAGTCCTTTAGAAGCTTTGAAGAGTAAGAATGATTATATTGTTCCTCCGAAGGTGTTTGGCTGTGTTTGCTTTGTTCACACTAGGAGTTCGGGAAAACTTGATCCTAGGGCTATTAAATGTGTCTTTATTGGGTATTCTCCAACACATAAAGGGTATAAATGCTATCATCCTCCTTCTAGGAGATCCTTCGTCAGCATGGATGTTACTTTTCGAGAATCTGAGCCCTATTACAATAAAACACTATCACCTCTTCAGGGGGAGAGCTATAAGGATGAAGAGATGATTCCCACTGTTGAAAGGATTCCCACTGTTGAAGCCACTAAGACAGGAGAATGTGAATTGAAGAAAGAATTCAGAGGGAGACTATTGGGCATTTGGATAAACCTGATTTGATGACTTATTCAAGAAAAAAGAGAGCTGAAGAAGTCATCATGCAATCTACTGAAGCTCAACCCTCTTCTGTTGTTGAAACCTCTTCTACTTGTGAGTTATCTACATTTCCTAGTGAGTTGGATGTACCTATTGCTTCCAGAAAAGGAGTCAGATCTTGCACCAAACATCCTTTATCTAACTTTGTCTCCTATAATTCTTTATCTCCTTCCTATAGAGCTTTTGCCTTGTCTATTTCTTCTGTGTCTATTCCCCAAAATTGGAGGGAAGCTTTTGCAGATTCTAAATGGAAGCAAGCTATGATTGAAGAAATGAAGGCCTTGTCAAAGAATGAGACTTGAGATCTTGTCACTTCACCACTAAATAAGAAATTGGTTGGCTGCAAATGGTTTTTTTACTGTGAAGCACAAAATTGATGGTTCGATTGAAAGATTCAAAGCAAGACTGGTGGCTAAGGGGTTCACTCAAACTTATGGAGTGGATTATCAGGAGACATTTGCTCTTGTTGCAAAAATGAACACTATTAGAATTCTTTTGTCTTGTACAATTAATCTTGATTGGGACTTGCAACAGTTTGATGTGAAGAATGCATTTCTTCATGGCGACTTAGAAGAAGAGGTGTATATGGAGATTCCTCCTGGATTTGTTACTGAACAAAGTCAAGGAAAAGTGTGCAGACTGAAGAAAGCCTTGTACGGACTGAAGCAATCTCCAAGAGCTTGGTTTGACAGATTCTGCAAAGCAATGATCTCCTTCGGTTACCAACAAAGTAATGTCGATCATACCCTCTTCATGAAACACCAAAAGGGTAAACTCACTCTTCTCATAGTTTATGTTGATGACATAGTAATAACAGGGAATGATAATGAAGAGATGGCCTGATTGAAGAAGTTGTTAGCCCAAGAATTCGGGATCAAAGATCTAGGGAAGTTACAATACTTCTTGGGAATTGAGGTTGCTAGATCAAAAAGAGGAATCTTTATTTCTCAAAGGAAATATATCTTAGATCTATTGAAAGAAACTTGTATGACAGGTTGCAAACCAGCAGAATCTCCCATCGAAAGCAATCACAAGTTATAAATTGGGGTTGGAAAGTCAATTGATAAGGAGAGATATCAGAGGTTGGTTGAAAAACTTATTTATCTCTCTCACACTAGGCCAGATATAGCATATTCAGTTAGCTTGGTGAGTCAGTTCATGCGCGATCCACGAGATCCTCATATGCAGGCTGTCTTTCACATTTTGCGGAATCTAGAGTCTGCACTAGGAAATGGTCTACTTTTCTCCAAACATGGTCACCTCCAGATAGAAGCCTTTATAGATGCGGATTGGGCTGGATCTCTAGATGACAGAAGATCTACATCTGGTTATTGTACAGTCGTGGGAGGGAATGTAGTTACTTGGAGAAGCAAGAAACAAAATGTAGTCGCTAGATCCAGTGCAGAAGCAGAATATAGAGCAATGGCCCAGGGTGTTTGTGAATTGATTTGGCTACAAAAGTTAATGGATGAATTGAGATTGTCTGAGACAGGGGAGCTTTTGTTATATTGCGACAACAAGGCTGCAATTAGTATAGCTGATAATCTTGTTCAACATGATAGAACAAAACATGTTGAAATTGATCGACATTTCATCAAAGAAAAGATTGTTGGTGGTACCTTGAGTTTGCTTCATGTATCGGCAGAAAAGCAGCTAGCGGATGTGCTCACAAAAGGTCTCAGCAAAAAGACTTTTCACACTTTGGTTTGTAAGTTGGGCATGTGCGACATCTTTGCACCAACTTGAGGAGGAGTGTTGATTAGTGTAATTAGTAGAAAGATTTTATTAGATTAGATTTTATTCTCTAGCCTAATTATAGGCAGATTTTATTCTGTAGCTTGATTGTAGCAATTACTGATTTCTTTTCCTAGTTTAGCCATATGATTCATTGTATAAATGTCAGTACTCTTGATGTGAATAGCAACAACAACTACCCAGTAAAGTCCCACAAAGTGGGGTCTGGGGAGGGTAGTGCATGCGCAGACCTTACCCCTACCCGATAGAGCAGGGAGGCTGTTTTCAATAGACCCTCAGCTCAGGAAGGCGGAAATAACCAGGAAAAGACAATTCATTAGTAACTTCAGCAGAAATCGTAGAAATAGTAACATAAGCATAAAAACCATAAAATAAATGACATGCAATAATATACCAGAATCTACCGTCCGGGGCTAAGAAAAACGGCAAGTATAGTGAGGGCGCAATAAAATCCGCAAGCCATCTAAGATCAACCCTATTCACATCTAAGTACTCTTGATGTGAATAATATACAAAAATACAAGAAGCTCTATTCTTCTTCTTGAAATCATCAGGTACCAAAATCTTATGTTGTGAATTCTTGAAACTCTATTTAAGGGTCACCTCAGACAAAAAATGAGCTAGGATTTGAAGTTTATGAGTTCTGAATATGGAACTCATAACTCGTCTTTGCTATACAATGTCTAAGCAAAAATGAGTGGGTCCGTCCCCGCACCTAGGAGGCTCGCTCCGCCCCTAACTTCAGATACCTCTCCTTACGTATCTCTCTGTAATAATTACTTCCTCTCTAGTCGTCATATAAGGAAAGAGCTTTATGCAGACCAAAATATAGTCATAACCTTAGATTTCAAGAGGCTCGATAAGCTTTTTTTAGAAGGTTTAGGCTCCATAAGTTAGTTATTAGAAGGGAACTTCATAAATGTATCCTTAATTTTGCCTCATATTGCATAAAAGCACAAGTGGCTGCTGAGGTTCAATTGACAACAGGTGTTCATATCACGCACCTGCACTCGAGGATTTTGAATATCATCCATAACCGCAGCTAATGCATGAAATGTTTGGTTACAACATTGTTCCTGAAAACCTGGAGAGAAGTTACTGCACAACTTCATAATTGCATTAACAGCGGCCCACCTGACTCGAGGATGTGGATCTTGGAAAGAGAGCAGAACCATATTTACTAGTTGCTCCAAGTACTTGTTCATCGCCTATAAACGAAAAAACCATGAGTTCAAGCTAATAGCCTAAGAAAATTACACTAAAACTAATAGGTATCCTAGCAGTTTGCTAGGAAAAAAGCATCTCGACGTAGATGCTACCACAATTATGAAAACATAATCATCATAAATAAACTAATGAGACATCAGTTCTGTACCTTTGAGCTTCCTTCAGCAATACAAGCAAGTGCAATGAGAGCTGCTTGGCGTGTCTCCCACTCAGGAGCAACTAAGTTAGCAGACAGCTGCTCTATGGCAATATGAGCAATAGTCTTCGCACCTAATGCTTTAGAAAGATGTCTTAAACAGTCGCAACCAAAATAGTAGCCGTTCATTGCCCCTGCATCCGCATCCTCATTGTTGGTCTCCGCACTATGCCAACGAGGTTCATCCTTAATATCCCGTAACAAATTCAATAAGATTGCAAAATAAGTGTTAGTAAACTGTGGTAATTTCTTTAGCATGCCAAGGGCCTTCTCCCTCCCCTCTAGAAATGCTACCACAAAGTCAACTGCCATGTGCCTTGTCCGCTCTTTCAAACTCTTAGCCTCTGCTATCTCAAATATGGTATTCACCACATCTGCTAGTTGTGTCCTTAAGAACCAAGGCTCATTCTCCGCCAATTTAGTAAGAAATACCAGCACGTCCTGGGCTAAAGCATCCTCACTGTTGCTCAATGCATAGGTTAGCAACCTCATTGTAGCTGCCAATATATTCTGAAACCGCTGCCTTTCTTTTAAGCTCGGCTGGTACCGAATGAATCTGAACGCCGTGGTCAGGACAGCCCTTCTCACATGAGGATCGAGGGTATCATCTTTAAGTCTATCTAGGAAGACAGAGTGCAAGATCATCATCTCAGGAACTAATGTTTCGCACATGCCTTCTGCTAACTGGGCAAAGATTAAGAAAAAAGACTCTATTGACTGCCTGTTTGAATTGGAAGTGACACATAATTCGTTTAAGAAGGGTAACAATTCAGGCCAGTTATTGCTAGCCAGCGTTGCAACGGTGTAACATAGATTCTTCATGAGGGAGTTTGATTTTTCAAGCTTGGTACACTTAAAAAGGATAGATTTCACGCTTGACTGAGTCAACACATTTAGATTTCCCCAAATGCAGCACTTATCATCAGTAAGAAATGTGTGAAGGAAGAAAGCACACCTTTTACGGGAATCAATGAATGGTAACAAGCCAAGAAGATCAGCAAGCTTAAGAACAAGCAAGTCGGGAGCTTTCTGCTTCATCATGTTGAAGACTGATTTAGCCTCCGATAGTTTCTCTTCAGCACTCGACCAGAGATCGGAAATTAAGGTTTCAAACTGTACCGAGTCAGGCCCAAGAATGGCCTCCATCTGGGACTCGGTCAACTTGGTATCCATCACGTATTGATTGAAGAGATCGCGAGAGAGGGGAGACTATACATGGAGTTACGTTGTACCAATGTGGTTTCTCTGACATTAACACAGAAAACTAAAATATTCAAATCTTGTTTCCCACCGTATGAAAAAGGTAAAAATTATACTAGTCACCTCCTTTAGGATTATTATATATATTAAGGTCAACTCTACTTTATGTTTACAAAAATGTACCCGAGCAAGGACTCCGGAATCAAAATGTGATCCTCTTTTATTCAAACGATCAAAATGCATGAAAAAAAAAAAATTTAGTGACCAAAATACATATAGCGTCCTTTATACCTCAATGGTCGTGTTGCCCGTTAAGGTATAATGCTCTTTAAAAGGGTGCAATATGTGAATTTGACAAGACGGCAGGGTATAGCGCCTTAATAAGCAGCGCTATACCTGTTTAATAAACCTGTCCCCTTCCCTTCCCCCACCAAACAGAACTCCCCCCCCCCCAATCAACGACCAAAAAAGCTCGAGTGGACCCCAACCGTCCCACAAAAAGTAAAGATTCTCGGTCGCACATCCTAGCTAAGGCCTTCTCTCGTTGTGAGTTGCTGGTTTCGGCTCCAAATCGCCAAATCTTCAACTTTCCAAAAACCTTAAATTGAGGTATTCCGACTTAGTTTTTGTTGAAACTTGTATAAAAAATGCATATTAGTTGTTTTTAATGTGTTCTATGTTGTTTTGTGATTGTTTTGCGAGTTAACTATTTTGTTATTTTTATACGGACTATGATATTAATGTGCTAAAAAATATGTAAAAATAGAGAAATTATTAATAGTTATTAAAAAAAAGTTAATAAGTTACTTTTTTACTGTGGTATATGTATTTTCGTGAATGTTTTGTGATTAAAATTATTTATTATTTTTATCTGGTTTAGATTATTTATTTGCTTAAAGACTAGTAAAATATATAAATTGTTACTTTAATTCCCTCTAGTGGTATCTTGTGGTCTAATGTAGTGCTTGTATTTGTAATAGAGTGCTCTTTTAGCGTAGTAAAATGTGGTGCCTTTTAGCGTAGTATCCTTGTAGTTATTGAAATTAATCATTTAAGTATCTAGTATACCCAAAAATACGTCAAAATAGCTGATTGTTCAAATACAAACTCTGTCCAATTCTAGTCAACGATCGTAAGAAAATAATATGAGAAAACAAAAATATTTCCTTGATATCTTGGTGCTACTGGATCTCAAATATCGAGCCCGCAACCCATATGTAAATATTTAATAATTAAATCTTGTTTAATTATAAAAATTAATTATTTAATTTTATTATAGTAAAAAATAAGTGAGTAACAAACAAACATATAAAATAATAAAACTAACATGAAAAATAATAAAATTAACATATAAATTAATGAAACTAACACATACAATATTAAACTAACATTTAAAATAACAGATATGTAGAGTTATAAATCGAGATAATTTTTTCATCATGAACACAAGAATTCCGGATATCTTGGTGCTACTGGGCCTCAAATATCTAGCCCGGAAACCCTATGTGAATATTTAATAATTAAATCTTGTATAATTATGAATATATTAATTATTTAATTTACAAACAATCATATAAAATAATAAAACTAACATGTAAAATAATAAAACTAACATATAAATTAATAAAACTAACATATACAATATTAACTAACATTTAAAATAACAGACATGTTGAATTATAAATCGAGATAATTTTCTCATCATGAACACAAGAATTTCGGATATCTTGGTGCTACCGGGTCTCAAATATCGAGTCCGGAACCCATATGTGAATATTTAATAATTAAATCTTGTATAATTATGAAAATTAATTATTTAATTTACAAACAAACATATAAAATAATAAAACTAATATGTAAAATAATAAACTAACATATTAAAGTAAAATAATGTTATTAATTTTGTTTAATTTACAATAGACGACACGGAGGTTCCGCCTATGCATCCCGAACATGCCAGCGTGGAGCTACTGTCGTTACAAGGCGATCATAGGTCGTCCCACATATGGGAGGGACAATTACTGGCCCAGACTTTCCGTGCCAGGAGAGTGGACGACATGTGGGGCTTTCTCAAGGGTCGCGTCCTCCACCCCCGTATAGTCAGACGCCTCCAGGATATGGGCTTCTATAGGATTGTGGAGATCGGTCGACTACATCTCGATTGGTCGTTGATCACGGCCTGATAGAGAGGTAGCGGCCGGAGATGCGCACATTCCATTTGCCCATTTTCGAGGCCACCATCACGCTGCAGGACGTGGAGGTCATGTATGGGCTGCCCGTTGATGGACACCCTGTTTCTCTGCCGCATTCCATGAGAGAGTAGATAGGTGAGCAGTACCTGGACATGCTACAGCGGCTCACCAATTTCCGGCCATTGATAAAGACTGCACTGATTGGGGCCAGTCGTCTGCAGTTGACGACTGCCCGACAACATTTGGAGGCATTGCACCCTGACATCACAGACGATACACCAGAGCTTCATATTCACCGGTACACGAGGTTGCTGCTACTCCTTATGTTTGGAGGGGTCTTGCTCCCGAACACTTAGGGGAACCTAGTCAACTTGAGATTTCTTCGTCATCTTAAGCAGCTAGATGATTTACCCCAATACAGTTGGGGTGCTGCTGTTCTCGGCTACTTGTACATGCAGATGTGCCATGCGAGCATGGACACCCAACGTGACATTGCTGGATTTTTTCCGCTGCTACAGGTGAAACATATTTGATTTTTTATTCATTATAACATACTCAGTAAAAGTATATAATTTTACATCCACTTTTTATGTTAGGTTTGGGCATGGTAGCGGTTCTTGTAGTTGCACCCACCTCTACCACCATTAGCTCCGAGTGCACCACCTCCGTTTCTCCCTCTATCTAGGAGGTGGGTTATCATGCGGGGATATGGACGAGAGTACGAGGCTCGACGTAATCTCCCCTTGTGCATGGATTTGTTGGATTTGCTGGAGGGCGCACAAGTAAATGTATACCTAAGTTTACTAGGCCTGGATTCATATGTGTTGCGTATACTCACGTTTTATGTTGTTACTTAATAGTTCATTTGGAGGCCATATAGCGACGTGCTGATAGCTGGCTTGCCCGATCATTGCTCGGCCGACCGACTTATTTAGAGCTATTTTGTCCCGTTGATGTGCCTTGATATTGTGGAGCATTATGCCACCGAGTGGGTACTTCGCTAGTTTGGCCGCCCGCAGCTTGTACCGCCACCGCCCGCCTGGAATACCACACATTTCCAGCGGGATGATCGTTCCAAGGTGGACCAGGCATATATGGCATGGCTAGAGGCGCATATCGATACTTGGGACCGGCGACATGACCTGATTCCACCCCCTTCACCATGCCTGACGGATATTGAGCATGATTATATGGGCTGGTACCGCAACATTACCCGACTTTTCATCAGGAATCCCATTTCTCGTGTTGGCGGTCGGTACGTTCCATACACCGCGAGGCACGAGGCACCGGTATGTTATTTGGTATACTTACTTATAACTTTAGCCTAGCGTTCCATAATTTATATTTACATGTTGTGCAGGCTATTAGCCTACATTTGTTCCACCAGTTAGGACTGCAGATGCAGCAACATGCCGGCAAGGGAGCGACCACTTTGTCGACATGTTACAAAGATAGCTTCCCGGACACTGCGGCAAGCCCGAAATGATGAGCGCTTAGGACACGAGCCTGCTTATATGGTGCTAGAGCAGTACCATCATGGAGCACCAGGCGCCGGAGCGTGGTCGACATGGCAGGGGTGCCCTACGAGGTAGGGGTGTCCCACGAGGTCGCCGGCGAGGAGGTGGTCACCAACAAGGGGGCGTTGAGGCACCTGTTGAGGATGTTTGAGCTGATTAGCGGGTAACCTTCATGAGCCAAACTACCCTCACAACAGCATGCCATCATACAACCTTCAGCTTCAGCTCACTCCAGGGAATTCGCGGTTGACCCCGTCAGATCCATTGTTGATCACGGGCACGAGCATTACGCGAGAGGATTGGGATTAGTACTTTCCAGGTCCATCGACCGTTGCTGATGATCGACAGACCCGAGATGTTGATAGTGGGCGCGGACTGAGTTATGGCTCATCATCGAGGGATGCTGGGGATCTTTCATAGGCGCAGGTATGTTTGTATCATTATTAAATTTAAATTTGTTTTTATCTCATTGATTAGCCATAAATATATTCATGTTTTTCTTATTAAGGCTTCATCCTCACCCGTCACGGAGGCCACTTTGTGCGATGTTGACCTGGCTGCGACTGATGATTATATTCAGGAGCCCGAGGAGACCATGGTAAGACAATTTAAATTTTTTGGACTTAAGACAATTTATTGTTTACATTATATTCGTATTATATTTTTATTTTTCCGGTTCTTCGTTATTTTAATACTACAACACAAACACAAACACAAACATAGCAACTTAACATAATTTAAGTTCAGTACAACTAATGAAAAGACATGACACGGAAAGCATAAAGATAAAATACTATACTCAACACATACATGTGTTTGTTTAGTCACTACCGCCTAGTATTTTTGCTCCAACCACTTAAATTTCTCTTCCAGCCTATTTTTTTATTCTTCCGCCTCTTTTAGTTTCTCCTGCAATGCCGCAATTTCTCGTTTCATTTCAGACTTATGACGTTGGTATTCACAGTTCATATTCCAAATACACTACAAAGATTCTTTGTAGCATTCCTTCTTAATGGGTTCATTATACCATTCCTCAAAATTGTAATAATTTCCATCATTCCCTCCAAACTTGTTTAGACACATCCAGTATATGCGCCAAACATTACCATCGGACCAACATGACTTCATCATACAACGTTTGCCACGATAGCACCTTGGTCGGTCATTACGTCCAGACAATTGTTAATGCAAGAAAAATGAAAAATTTATGGAAAATTTTTCTATTTGTTTTGGTTAAGCGCAGATAATAACTAATATGCGCTAGTTATTTATAGGCAAGACAACACATATAACATAGTAATTAACCGCACTATGCTTCGCGTGTTAAAGATTCTTTCGGGTACAATACAACTTTTCTAGAAGATAGCTTTTGCAGGCGAATAACTATTCAGGTCGACAAGACAACACACATAACGTAGTATTTAACCGCGCTATGCTTCGCGTGTTAAAGATTCTTTCGGATACAATACATCTTTTCCAGAAGATTGCTTTTGCAGGCGGGCAACTTTTAGATCGACAAGACAACACGCATAACGTAGTATTTAACCGCGATATGCTTCGTGTGTTAAATATTCTTTCGGGTACAATACAACTTTTCCAGAAGATAGCTTTTGCAGGCGGGCAGCTTTTCAGGTCGTCAAGACAACACACATAACGTAGTATTTAACCACGCTATGCGTCACGTGTTAAAGATTCTTTCGGGTACAATACAACTTTTCCAGAAGATAGCTTTTGCAGGCGGGCAACTTTTCAAGTCGAAAAGAAAACATACATAACGTAGTATTTAACCGCGCTATCCTATTACATACGGGACTAGGACTAATTTTATATATATAGTTTTCTGATAATATTAGCCTTTGATATAATGTTGGCAATATTGAAATTCGAAAGCCAACGTAATAAGTTTGGTTTTTTAATCCAATTCTATTTCTGATAACATGAACGGGAGGGAGAAATTCATTAATTTACTCCACAGAAGTATTTTAGATTGTTTATCTGTATGATTATGTTAAAACATCAATAAGATTTAACAACAATGAAAACATAATTTTATTTCATAGATTCTGCAAGATAAACAAGTACATACACTTATTACTACCACATTAGTGTATCCTTGATAGTTGGGCACATTAGATGAACTTCTACTAGGAGCTGGATTACCACCGCCATCCAAACCAGCTGAAGGAGTATCCCGCCTAATCTCGAAGAAGTAGTGACGAGAAGTCGACTCGATACTCACTAAGGTCCAACAATAATAATGTAAGGCAGGATGTAAGGAAAACAGTAAACATGTAAATAGTGCACCACAATTGTGAAGAGGATACAGAGTTCCCAAGTAAATATTGAAAGCAGTAACAACTCACCTGTCTCCTTTCCCCAAACCTCAGTCGAATCATAAATCAGAAAATGAAAGTACCAAACAGTCATGCGCACACAAGAGTAGGACAACCGGCTGGAGTCATGAGGGAGATTAGCTATGCACTGCCAGGGATCGACCGGCCCGTACCAAGAGTGCGTGCTTAACAGAAATCCATTCCTACGCACTGCCGGAGATCGACCGGCCCGTACCAAGAGTGCGTCTATCAGTGTAGTCATAACATACTGAAGGATAGCTAAGCACTGTCGGGGATCGACCAGCCCGTACCAAGAGTGCATGCTTACCAAATCATAAGGGAGGATAGCTATGCACTGTCGGGGATCGACCGGCCCGTACCAAGAGTGCATGCTCGGCAGTAATCTTGCCTACGCACTGCCGGGGATCGACCGACCCATACCAAGAGTGTGTTTATCAATGTAACCATATCATAACATAGTGTAACTTCGTCCATGCACTGCCGGGGATCGATCGGCCCGAACCAAGAGTGCATTCTCAATTAATTCCCTGTGCACTGTCGGGGATCGACCGGCCCGAACCAAGAGTTCACTAACAATCTGCCGTGGCGTACGGCCCGCTCCCATCCTGAAGTCTCAATCTCGCCGTGGCGTACGGCCCGATCCCATAAGAGTGAAGGAAACTTTACATATCGCTCGCGGAATGTAAATTGCAAAGCGACCATACGCACACATCAAGTATCAAACCTATTTCACATATTGAACTATTCCAATTATTTAATCAAATGGGGTACTCAAAGAAATGGTGCTATATCCAAGCAAGAATATATAGCAGGTAAATCATTTCAAAGTAGAATACAAGGCATGTTGTGGTTCTAGACTACCTGGACATAATAAGCGTAGTCGCTACGTGCAGACTCTCGTCACGTGGTACGCATGTAGCCCCCAAAACAATACATGCAACACATAGAATACCTATGGGGACATTTCCCTCTTACAAGGTTAGAAAGGAGACTCACTTCGATGAAAGCACTCCTCGGACCAAGGGCCGGATCATAAGATGCACCCGAACTTCGAAACTACTCCTGACGGCTCACAACTAGCCAAACATAGTATAATTAAATCAATTTAAGTTACATGAAGAAGAATTAATAAGAAATTCCAAAAATTGACATTCTTGAAGGAATTAGGGATTTCGACCCCGGGCCCATGCGTTCGAAATTCGAAAATTCTTGAAGAAATAGATTACCCGGAGCCTAAGGATCATAGCTATACCAATCATACAAGAATTCATTAGTTTGCCCAAAACCCCATTTCTCACTTCAAGCCTTGGTTATTCTAAGAATTAGTAGGGAATTTCCTTGGCAACTCATGACTTTAAATTAGATAAATGGAGTAGAATCACTCACCTTAGACAACCTTGGTCGAGGTTGGGGTGCCCTGGAGCTTGGGAGTTCAACGATGGGGTTTAAAATGATTTTTTGGTGAAGAAGACCCGATTTTTGGAACTTAAATAAAGTCTGCCTACAGGGATTCTCGCACCTGCGACTTTGGGACTGCAGGTGCGGTCCCGCACCTGCGGCTACGCTCCTGCGATAGATGGGACCGCATGAGCGATATCGCACATGCGACTGGTAGACCGCAGGTGCGGTCACACCAGAAGCAGCCACACCAACAGTGGTGCTGGTTTTTGGCCCCTTGCGGGGTCCGGGAGTCCCTTGGGCTTACCCGAGCCCCCGACAAAATACACCAACAAGTCCCAAATCATATGACGGACTCACTCGAGCCTTTGGAACACCCAAAACAACGCTAAAACTCGAAATCACACCCCCAAACCTCAAGAACTAAACTTAGGAATTTTAAGTGTTCTAACTTTGCTAACAACGTGCCGAACTGACCTATACATCTCGGAACGACCAAATCTTACGGATTACTCACACGACATCCTACGAACTTACCCGTGCGATCAAATCGCCAAAACAACATCATACACTTGAATTAGGTCTCAAGATCCATGAGTTCTATCAAATTTCACAAAACATCAAAATTTCCATTTTAAGTCCGAAACACGCCAAACGAAATTCGATTTCAACCAAACTTTACAGAAAGTGCCTAAAACATATATAAGACCTGTACCAGGCACCGAAACCAAAATACGGGCCTGATACCATTGCTTTCTAATCAGATTCCATTTTCAATTTCCTTAATTATTTTCAAAAAATAATTTAACTCAAAAATTCATTTCTCGGGCTTGGGACCTCGGAATTCGTTTCCGGGCATAGACCAAGTCCCATATTTTCCTACGGACCCTCCGGGACCGTCAAATCACGGGTCCGGGTCCGGGTCCGTTTACCCAAATGTTGACCGAAGTCAAATTTAATTATTCTAATATCAAATCATGGCATTTTCACAGAAATTTCACATGTGAGCTGTCCGGCTACGCGCCCGGACTGTGCATGCAAGTCGAGGAAATTACAAATGAGGATTTCAAGGCCTTGAGAGTACGAGTGGGTAATAACATAGGTGATGACCCTGTTTGGGTCATCACATTCTCCACCTCTAAAACAACCGTTCGTCCTCGAACGGACAGAAGAAAGGAGTACCTGAGTCGGGAAACAAATGAGGGTAACGGCTCCGCATAACGGACTCAGACTCCCAGGTCGCCTCCTCAACTGGTTGGCCCCTCCACTGGACCTTCACAGCAGCAACTCTCTTGGACCTCAACTGACAGTCCTGCCTATCAACAATAGCAATTGGCTCCTCCTCGTAGCCCAACCTCTCATCCAACTGAATAGTGCTGAAATCGACCACATGAGAGAAGTCGGTGTGGGACCTCCGAAGCATGGAAACATGAAAAACTGGGTGAACTCCTGATAAGCTGGGAGGCAAGTCCAGCTCATAAGCAACCTCTCCAACTCGCCTCAATACCTCAAATGGACCTATAAACCTTGGGCTCAACTTGCCCTTCTGCCCAAACCTCATAATACCCTTCATAGACGAAACCTTCAACAGAACTCTATCTCCCTCCATGAATGATACATCACGCGCCTTCTGATCCGCGTAACTCTTCTGTCTGGACTGTGCTGTACGGAGTCTCTCCTGAATTAACTTCACTCTCTCTAAGGCATCCCTCACCAGGTCGGTGCCATATAACTTAGCCTCGCCGGGCTCAAACCACCCGATAGGGGAACAACATCGTCGACCATACAACGCCTCGAATGGTGCCATCTCAATGCTGGACTGATAACTATTATTATAAGCAAACTCGGCCAAAGGCAAGAACTGGTCCCATTGACCCCCGAAATCGATCACACATGCCCTGAGCATTTCCTCTAATATCTGAACTGTACGCTCTGACTGACCATCAGTCTGGGGATGAAATGCTGTGCTGAGGTCTATCTGGGTGCCCATCTCACTATGCAATGCTCTCCAGAAGTGCGATGTGAACTGAGGGCCTCGATCTGATATGATGGACACCGGTACACCATGCAACCGGACTATCTACCGAATGTATATCTGTGCCAACCTCTCAGATGAATATGTGGTAGCCACTGGAATGAAATGCTCCGATTTGGTCAATCTATCCACAATGACCCAAACTGCGTCCGCCTTCCGCGAAGTCCGAGGCAATCCAACCACGAAGTCCATAGCAATGCGCTCCCATTTCCACTCAGGAATGGGCAGCTGCTGAAGTAAGCCTGCTGGCCTCTGATGCTCATACTTAACCTGCTGGCAATTGAGGCACCTAGTCACATACTCCAAAATGTCCTTCTTCATTCGCCTCCACCAGAAATGCTGCTTCAAATCACGATAGATCTTCGTAGCACCAGGGTGAATAGAATACCGGGAACTCTGCGCCTCCTCTAGAATCCTCTCCCTTAGGCCACCAACATTAGGAACACATAAGCGGCCCTGAAGTCGCACAACTCCATCCTCGCCAATAGTAACCTCCTTGGCTCTACCCTAAACCACTGTCTCCTGAAGCTCTGCCAAGCACGGATCATAGAACTGTCGGGCCTTAATCTCCCCCACTAACGAAGACTGAGCAACCACATGTGCCAAAACTCGACGAGGCTCTGAAAGATCTAATCTCACCAAGCGATTGGCCAGGGACTGAATGTCCAAGGCTAGAGGTCTCTCCTCCGCAGCAATATAAACCAAGCTACCCATACTCACAGCCTTCCGGCTCAAAGCATCTGCCACCACATTGGCCTTGCCCGGGTGATAAAGAATGGTAATATCATAATCCTTCAACAACTCGAGCCATCTGCGCTGCCTCAAATTAAGATCCTTCTGTTTAAATAAGTGCTGCAAGCTGCGGTGGTCGGTGTAGACCTCACAAGATACACCATACAAGTAGTGCCGCCAAATCTTCAAGGCATGAACAATCACCGCAAGCTCCAAATCGTGCATCGGATAGTTCTTTTCATGAATCTCCAGCTGGCGCGAAGCATAAGCAATAACCCTGCCATCCTGCATCAACACACATCCTAGCCCGATACGTGAAGCGTCACAATATACTGTATACATCCCTGACTCAGAAGGCAATGATAGTACCGGGGCTGAGGTCAATGCTGACTTGAGCTTCTGAAAGCTTGCCTCACAATCGTCGGACCATCGAAACGGAGCATTCTTCTGAGTCAATCTAGTCAATGGAGCTGCAATATAAGAGAAACCCTCTACAAATCGGCGATAATAACCTACTAGGCCCAAAAAGCTCCTGATCTCCGTAGCTGAAGTAGGACGTGGCCAACTCTGAACTGCCTCAATCTTCTGCGGATCAACCTTGATACCCTCACCGGATACCACATGCCCCAAAAATGCCACGGAATCCAACCAAAACTCACACTTTGAGAACTTAGCATACAACTTCCGCTCTCGCAAGGTCTGGAGCACAACTCTCAAATGCTGCTCGTGCTCCCCCAGGCTACGGGAGTAAATCAAAATGTCATCAACGAAGACAATGATGAAGGATTCAATATACGACCTGAACACCCTATTCATCAAGTCCATAAAGGCTGTTGGGCGTTAGTCAAACCAAAGGACATCACCTTGAACTCATAATGGCCATATCTCGTACGAAAAGCGATCTTCGGAACATCCGAAGCCCGAATCTTCAACTGATGATACCCTGACCTTAAGTCAATCTTAGAAAACACACGAGCACCTTGTCACTAGTCAAACAAATCACTGATGCGAGGCAAAGGATATTGTTCTTAACGGTAGCCTTGTTCAACTGGCGGTAGTCAATACACATCCGCATAGACCCATCCTTCTTCTTCACAAACAAGGATGGAGCACCCCACGACGACACACTTGGCCTGATAAATCCCTTGGCCAATAACTCCTCAAGCTGATCCTTCAACTCTTTTAGCTCCTTAGCAGCCATACGATAAGGTGGGATATAAATAGGCTGAGTATCTGGAGCCAAATCAATGTAGAAATTATATCTCGATCTGGAGGCATGCCTGGAAGGTCTAAAGGAAACACATCTGGAAACTCTCGAACAACCAGCACTGAATCAATCGTCGGAGAATCGGCGGTGGTGTCCCGCGCATAAGCCAAATAGGCTAGACAACCCTTCTAGACCATATGTCGAGCCTTCAAGAACGAACTAACCCGGCTGGATGCGCTAACTGAAGAACCCCTCCATTCCAACTTAGCAGACTCAGGCATGGCCAAAGTAACTGTCTTGGCATGGAAATCGAGCACGGCATGATAAGGAGATAGCCAATCCATGCCCAAAATAACCTCAAATCGACCATATTTAGCAACAACAGGTCGGCTCTGGTGTCAAGCACACAGAAGGTAATCACACAGGACCTATAGACCCGTTCTACCACTACAGAGTCGCCCACAGGAGTGGATACATATAAGGGAGAACCCAAAGGCTCACTAACAACATCCCAAGAATGGGCAAATGATGCTGAAACATATAAATATGTAGACCATGGATCAAATAGCACTGCCGCCTCTCTGCCACAGACCGAAATAATACCTGTAATCACAGCGTCTGAAGCCACTGCGTCTGCCCTGACTGGAATAGCATAAAATCTGGCTAGAGCACTTGATGTCTGAGCTCCCCCAGGACATGCTGGAGCTGAAAGACCCCCTTCTGACTGGCCTCCCCCTCTAGGACGGCCCCTGCCAACCTGCCCTCCACCTCTAGGTGGTCGTGCTGCTGGTGCTGAAGGCCTAGGCTGGGGACAATGCTGTACAACCTTGCCCCGATATCTGGGACAGTGTCTGATCATATGGTCCGGCTCCCCACACTCGAAACAACCTCTACGTGCTATAGTCTGCTGCCCTGAAGAAGAAGAATCCCGAATGGATGGGGGACGATATAAATCATCTGGCATGACACTAAAATAGGACTCGAAGGATCCTTGACGGCTGGGAAAACTGCTAGGTGCCCTCTGAATAGCCTGAGGATGATAAGAATGCTCTGGCATAACACTAAACTGGGGCCTGGCTGGAACAACCCCAGGAGGTAGTGAAGGTGCTGAATAGGAAGGCCTGCTGAACTGACTACCTCCGAACTGACCCCTGCCCCTAGCTGGAGCGCCCCTGAAGTTACCTGTAAGCCTGGACCTCTTGCCCTGCTGACCCTGCTGAACCTGCTGACCTGACTGACCCTGCTCCCTGCTCCTCACACGGTAACTGTCAATACGTCGAGCTATCTCGACTACGAGCTGATATGGGGTACCCGATGAAGAAAGAAAGGATCCACACCAGGTTAGCCATGGTAACTAAGACCGTAATGGAAGGGTTAAATGTGAAATATTTCAGTATTGTGCCTATGATCGTTGCAGATATGTACCGGGCTTTAGAAAAATGTCAACAAGGAGAAAACAATTTCGAAGGTTGCAATCTGTTACTCCAACTCTGGCTTGTAGAACATCTCCAAAAAGGGGAATATCGGCAGGACATTCACCGCCGAATGTGGGATGACCACATCGCTTTCCATCACCCAAAGCGAATGAACTATATCCCTGATATGTTCACTCAACCTTAGGACGCTGAAGGATGGGCCGAGCTCTTCGATAACCTGACTGGAGAACGGGTTCAGTGGATGTTCGAATGGTTTCCAACGGATGAGTTCATCATTCGATCCCGAGACGCATCATTTCTGGTATTGATTGGTCTAAGGGGGACCTACCCTTACGTCCCTCTTCGAGTTATGAGGCAGGAAGGAAGGAAAAAAGTCATCCCTAGGGTCGAGAAGATAAGCCATCTCCGAGCCGGCTTTCAAAACAATGACAGTCCTCACAGGTGCCAAGCTCAGCACCTATGGCACTGCAAGGTTATACTCGAGAAAGACATCATCGAGACGGACAGGTATCACGCCGGTTATACCCCTTTCTATCCGGGTTGGTTAGAAGAAGATCTGGGTGGTCAGAGCAAGCCAGGGTACGTCCGAGTTCACAAGGTTGTAGATGAAAGGGTTGAAGCACAAGTCAAGTTCAACCAGTTGCGTAAAAGGATCCGGGAGAATGAGGATGATCACCACAAGATACATGAGTCCAACAAAAGACTGATCGAGGAATGGAAGGACATGGCTATTAGCGCCAACAAAAGGATGGGATATTTGGAACGAGGTATAATCGATTTAGAAGAAAATTTCATCAAAAAGGGTTGAAGATTGTCAAAAGGTTGAAGGGGCTGCAAAGGGATATTTAGCCAGAACTTATCTGCTGCTGGGACTTCGCGAGCTGGGAAAGATGTTAGAAGAAAGCAGGAATGCCGAATCTGGGAAGGTCCTTCTGGGACCAAGTAGATAGGAATGTCCTTATTTTTCCAAAAATGTAATAAGGCCAATGGCCATTAGTGATTTTTATTTTTCGTCTGTCATTTTGGGATTCGTCTCTATTTTTTCTTATCAATAAAATGAGGCATTTAGCATTTTAAGTTCTCCAAATCATTTTGTCGCTAGGCCTACCTCGGGCGCAAAGAGGTCCCCAACTTAGGACACGCTTCCGTTTCCGCATTATGTGTTTAAATACCGTAATACTCTTTTCATAATCCTCACTGACTTGTTTACCTTTTTTTTCTATTTTTTCTTACTCCCCTCCCCAAAGGTTAGTTCGTACATTCTGGCATCATCAGCTATCGCACCAGATCCAAGGGCCCTCCACCTACTCCTCCCCTTAGTCCTCCTAAGGACAAAAACAAAGGCAAAAGTAAGATGGAAGAGTCCAGCGGCATCATAAAGAAGAATGTGGTTGAAATGGTAGAGGCCACTGATGGCCGAGGTATTCAGGTCCTGCATGAGAACATGTCACCACTTGAACAAAAATTGCTGAAGTTTCAGGAAGAACTAGATCAGGTTCGGAATCTGGCTAGCTTATCATTTCCCTTCAACGTCCCTGACGTCAACCTTCCAAATGCTCAAAACTCCACACATCCACAAAATATCCCAAGACAGAAAAACCATCACACCACTCCCCCAGAGAACCAAAACCTCCCGACACAGTACAATGCTTTCCACACCATAAATAACACCCTACTGCTCATCCCAGAACCTCAAAATCCCACAGAAGACCATTTCCACACCTATAACAATCCCATCTATGTGGAAACCATGACCCACTCCACTCTGCCTATCCCACAAGCATCCGAGTCTGACGAAAAAGATTTACTCATCAGGAACTTGGCCGAAGAGCTTAAGAAACTGACCAGCCGAGTTCAGGGTGTTGAAGGGACCAAATAGATCGAAGGGTTGAACTATGAAGATCTTTGAATCCAACCTGATGTCGAACTGCCCAAGGGGTACAAACCTCCAAAGTTCAAAATGTTTGACGGTACTGGTGATCCGAGAGTCCATCTGAGGACCTATTGCGACAAATTGGTCGGCGTGGGAAAGGATGAAAGAATCCGCATGAAGATGTTCATGAGGAGTTTGAAGGGAGATGCACTGTCTTGGTACATCAACCAAGACCCCAAGAAATGGTCAAAATGGGTAGGCATGGCGTCTGATTTCATGGACAGGTTTAAATTTAACACAGAGAATGCACCAGATGTGTTCTACATTCAGAATTTGAAGAAGAAGCCTACATAAACCTTTTGCGAGTATGCTACTCGCTGGAGGTCCGAAGCCGCCAAAGTCAGACTTGCTCTAGAAGAAGAATAGATGAACAAGTTCTTTTTCCGAACTTAGGACCCAAAGTATTATGAACAGTTAATGATGGTTGAGGGCCGCAAGTTTTCTGACATTATCAAATTGGGTGAGCAGATTGGAGAAGGTATTAAAAGTGGTATGGTTACAAATTTTTAAGCCTTGCAAGCCACTAACAACGCTCTACAATCCGGTGGTGTGTCTAAGAAGAGAGATGTGGGAGCTGTAATGGTTGCACAAAGAACCAAGTCTCCACTCAAGTACCAAACCTATCCGACACCTCCACTCATATATCATCCCTCACCAAATTACCAAACACCATTACCAAATTACCAAGCTCCATCACCAAATTACCAAACCCCACCACCTTCCTACCAAACCCCACCACCCACATATCAACCTGCTGCGCCCAAATACTCACAACCTACTCCTGTCTACCACACTTACAATTCCCAGCCTTCTCATTACCAATCCCCTCCTGCACGCCAAAATTTCCCTAGACCTCGTCCCAATTTTGATCGCCGCCCTCCAAAGCAATATACCGCCATAGCCGAGCCCATTGACCAGCTATATGAAAAACTCAAAGCCGCTAGTTATGTTACACCTATCCCTGCTGCCACCCCAGAGAATCCCTCTCAGTGGGTTAACCCAAACAAATCTTGTGCATACCATTCCGGCATGAAAGGGCACACCATCGAAGAATGCCGCTCTCTAAAGGACAAAATACAGGCTCTCATTGACAACAAGATTATTGTAGCAAAAGATCCCGCTCCAAACGTTCGGGACAATCCTCTGCCAGACCATAAGGGTAGAGGTATCCATATGATTGAAATAGAAGATGATTGGGATCCCGAGGGGTCAATCGGGTTGAACGCAGAAGGCGATGACCGAAAGAAATCCTCAGTCACTCTCAAACCGATCATAATCCAGATTCAGCCATCTGAGGCTGCTCAGGTAAATATATCTATACCATTCGAGTTTAAAGCAGCGCCACCGGCAAAGTCACCAGCGCCGATTGGAGTTGAGTTTGTATCTTTAGCAAATACACCAGCTTCATTCGAGGTCGCAATCTTGCCACCCCAAACACACATCCCGTTTGAAGTAAAGATGGCTGCACCAATTCCGGTGGCGATGTAAACCACACCACCCTTCTATTCAAACGCTATTCCTTGGGACTACGCAGCTGAGGCAAGAAGGAAAAATAAGGCCAGGTCTAAGGAAGCTGTCGCAACACATGGTATGGCGAGAACTGGTAGGGTCTACACCCCTGAGCATCTGGCCGAGTTGAGCAAGCAGGCCACCAACCGGCCTCCCCTTATTGAAACAGGCCCTGACGACCTTTGGAGAAAGATACAAGCAAAGGAGTATTCAGTCATCGACCAAATGAATAAGACACCGACACATATATCCATCCTCTCTCTGCTGTAGAATTCTGAGACACACAGAAGTGCTTTGTTGAAAGTGTTGAATGAAGCATATGTGCCAAACAACATCACTAGTTGGGAAATGGACAATATGGTAGCCCAGGTACTGGAGAGTCATAAAATCACTTTTCATGAGGATGAGCTACCACCTGAAGGATTGGGGCACAACAAAGCACTGCACATCACCGTGCAGTGTGAGGATCATTTCATCACAAGAATCTTGATCGACGGAGATTCCAGTCTTAACATCTGTCCGCTGATAACACTCAAGAAATTGGGCAGATGGCTACATGAGATAAAGGATGGGGCGATCAATGTGAAAGCTTTTGACAGTTCTCAGAGGTCCACTATGGGGGAGATCAGTCTATGTCTACCAACTTGGTTCAAAGTGGATTTCCAGGTGATGGATGTTCTGGCATCCTACAACCTGTTGTGGGGACGACCCTAGATTCATGCTTCTAGGGTCGTAGCATTAACACTACATCAGGCGGTAAAATTTGAATGGAACCACCAATAGGTGCTTATTCATGGTGACAGTAGCAACCCCATTTATAGTTGTCAAACTATTCCGATGATTGACGGGAAAAGGAAGATAGGCGGAGGAACTTACCACCATATTGAACGGGTCAATGCTATCAACAATGACAAATGGTGGGATAACAAGATCGAGAGCATCTTGAACTGGGGAGGATATGAGCCAGGCAAAGGGCTCAGTAAAAACCTCCAAGGAATCACGAAGCCTATAAAACTCAAAGAACACGGTACCACTTTCGGTCTGGGGTATGAGTACACCTAGCAGGAATTCAATGACTGGTCGCCACCTTGTCCCTATTACCCTTTGGAACAGCCGATACCTCATCTTGAGCAGAATTTCAAGCAAGCTGACACTATCTACGGTTCAGATGAAGAAGAAGCACTTGCGGAAATGAGGAGCTTGTTTCTACAGAATGATGATATGGATTGCTGTGTTATCCTCGAGGGGGAGGGGAGGAAGGCCCTCCCATACAGATTGTGATCAAGGGGGAATATCTCAAGAACTGGTCTATCAAGATAACCAAAGCTCGACGAGCCTCAGGGTAGCAAGGCTAAAACAAGCATTACTTACTGTTTTATTTGCTAAATGATTTTCCTGCATTTGTTTTAATTTCTGCAATAAAGATCTTCAATGTTCAAAATAGTTATTCAATCTATCAAAGCATCTTCTAAATTCCTCTTATGAAATATGATATTTATTGCTATTGTTTTCCCCCCATTTACTTTATTTATACATAATTACTATTACTTGTCTTGATGAACCGATGACTGTGACATGCAATAAGACAATGCAACAAACGGACATCGATTCAGATGAAGACGACATACCTGACGAGATTGTCAAGGAAGTTGAGAACTTTGAGAACAGACCTAAGTCCAACCTGGATGAGACAGAAGCTATCAACCTGGGAGATTCAGAAAACGTCAAACTCGTATCAGCATTCATTTGTCACCATCAGAAAAGAAAGAATACACAGAGTTTCTAAGAGACTATAAGGACGTATTTGCGTGGTCGTATGATGACATGAGTGGTCTAAGTACATCTATTGTGGCTCACAAACTTCCAACCAATCCAACGTGTCCGCCAGTGAAACAAAAGCTCAGAAAGTTCAAACCCGACATGAGTTTGAAAATCAAAGAAGATTACCAAGCAGATCAACGCCAAAGTTCTCCAGGTAGTGGAGTATCCAACATGGTTAGCTAACATTGCACCTATGCTGAAGAAGTACGGAAAGGTCAGAGTCTGCGTCGACTACCAGGATCTCAACCGAGCCAGTCCGAAAGATGACTTCCCCTTGCCAAATATACACATTCTGATTGATAACTATGCCAAGCATGAATTGTAGTCCTTTGTGGATTGCTTCGCTGGTTATCACCAGATTTGGATGGATGAGGAAGATGCTGAGTAAACGGCGTTCATTACGCCGTAGGGAGTGTATTATTAAAAGATGATGCCATTCGGTCTAAAGAATGCAGGGGCCACTTACATGAGGTCCATGACCACCATATTCCATGACATGATTCACAAAGAGATCGAGGTGTATGTAGATGATGTCATTATCAAATCAAAGAAAGTTGCTTATCACATGGAGAATTTAGGGAAATTCTTCAATCGGTTGCAAAAATACAATCTGAAACTGAACCCCGCGAAGTGTGCATTCGAGGTTCCTGCTGGGAAGTTGCTGGGATTTATTGTAAGCCGCTGGGGAATAGAGTTGGATCTGTCCAAGTTCAAAGCCATTCAAGAGTTACCACCACCAAGGAACAAGAAATATATGATGAGTTTCTTGGGGAGGCTTAATTACATCAGCCGGTTTATAGCACAGTCTACAGCCATCTGTGAGACGATCTTCAAGATGCTGAAGAAGGACGCCGAAACTAAGTGGACCGAGGATTGTCAAAGGGCTTTCGACAGAATCAAGAAGTACCTCTCAACACCGCCGTTCTGGTACCACCTGATCCAGGTAGACCTTTGTTACTCTACCTTGCAGTGCTAGATGGAGCTTTCGGTTGCGTTCTTGGGCAACATGATGAAACAAGAAGGAAGGAATAGGCCATTTACTACCTCAGCAAGAAGTTCACTCCGTATGAGGCCCGATATTCTTTATTGGAATGCACTTGTTGTGCTTTGACCTGGGTCGCACAGAAGCTGAGACACTACTTCTGTGCCTGCACAACATATCTCATATCAAGGATGGATCCATTGAAGTATATCTTTTAGAAGCCCATGCAGACTGGCAAGCTAGCCAAGTGGCAGATCCTGCTGAGTGAATTCGACATTGTTTACATGACTCAGAAGGCAGTTAAAGGACAAGCTCTGGCAGACCATATTGCTGAGAATCCCGTAGACGGAGAATACGAACCCCTGAAAACGTATTTTCCTGATGAAGAGGTATCATTCGTAGGAGAAGACATTTCATAATCCTATGATGGTTGGAGGATGTTCTTTGATGGAGCAGTAAACTTCAATGGAGTCGGTATTGGAGCAGTACTAGTATCAGAGACCGGTCAGCATTATCCAGTATCTGCCAAACTCAGGGTCCCTTGCACCTACAATATGGCCGAATACGAAGCCTGCATCTTGGGGCTCAACATGGCCATCGACATGAACGTCCAGGAACTGTTAGTGATTGGTTATTCAAACTTATTGGTGCATCAGGTACAAGGAGAACGGGCAACCAAGAATTTCAAGATATTACCCTATTTGCATCACGTTCAGGAGTTGAGAAAGAGGTTCACAAAGATAGAGTTCCGGCATATCCAAAACGAGTTCGCCGATGCTTTGGCTACTTTGTCATCTATGGTTCAGCATCTAGACAAAAACTTCATTGATCCTATTCCGGTGAAGATCCACAATCAGCCAGCTTACTGTGCCCATGTCGAAGAAGAAGCAGACGGAAATCCTTGGTTCCATCATATCAAGGAATACTTGGCAAAATGAGAATACCTGGAGCTTGCAAATGCCACTCAGAAACGCACACTTCGAAGGTTATCTAACAATTTCTTTCACAGCGGAGGAATCCTGTATAGGAGGACTCCCAATTTGGGTTTGCTAAGGTCCGTCGATGCAGAAGAGGCATCGAGATTATTGAAGAAAGTTCATGCCGGGACCTGCGGCCCGCATATGAACGATTTTATTTTGGCAAAAAAGATACTCCGAGCTGGTTACTTTTGGATGGCTATGGAAACGGACTGCATCTAGTATGTCCGGAAATGCCACCGTTGTCAGATACATGGAGATATGATAAAGGTACCTCCCAGTGAGCTTAATGCAACAAGTTCACCCTGGCCGTTTGCCTCCTAGGGCATGGATGTCATTGGACCAATCGAGCATGCCGCCTCTAACGGACACTGGTTTATTCTGGTCGCCATTGATTACTTTACTAAATGGGTCGAAGCAGCCTCCTAAAAAGTAGTTACCAAGAAAGTTGTGGCCGATTTCGTCCGTGACCGCATTATTTATCGATTCGGAGTTCCAGAGTCAATCATCACCGATAATGGTTCTAATCTCAACAGTGACTTAATGAAAGCCATGTGTGAAACCTTCAAGATCAAACAAAAGAATTCCACAGCTTACAGACCTCAGATGAATGGAGCCGTTGAGGCCGCCAACATAAACATCAAGAAGATACTAAGAAAGATAATAGAAAGGCACAAATAGTGGCACGAGAAGTTATCATTTGCTTAATTCGAATATCACACCACAGTTCGCACCTCAACATGGGCAACTCCCTATATGCTAGTTTATGGTACAAAAGCTGTAATTCCTGCCGAAGTGGAGATCCCATCTCTGGGAATTATACAGGACGCTGAGCTCAGCGACGCAGAGTGGGTAAAGAGCCCTTATGAGCAGCTAGCCCTCATAGACGGAAAAAGAATGAATGCAGTTTGTCATGGTCAGCTATATCAGAGCAGCATGGCCAGAGCCTTCAATAAGAAAGTCAAGCCGAGATGATTCACACCAGGGCAGCTGGTGTTAAAGAAAATCTTTCCGCATCAAGATGAAGCCAAGGGGAAGTTCTCTCCCAATTGGCAAGGCCCGTACATGGTTCATAGAGTGCTGACAGGAGGAACACTTATACTTCCAGAAATGGACAAAGAAGTCTGGCCCAAGCCAATCAATTCAGATGCAGTCAAGCGCTACTATTTGTAATCTTCATGTTTTCTCAATGATGTAAATTGAACTATGCCTAACCTCATTCCGGTTTAATAGGGGATACGTAGGCAACCCTATGGGTTCGGTCACAATTCAATAAATTTTTCATCTTCCCCCATAATTGGAAACTGGGGCAGAATTTTGAGGAGGACCCTCAAAATTTCGAAGCAAGCAGCAGGCCAGAAGCATTCACCCAGCCAATTGTGGCAGAATTTTGAGGACCCTCAAAATTCCGAAGCAAGTTCAGCCAGCCATGGCACGAGCATCAGTCAGAGGCATCCACCCAGCAAACCGGAGCAGAACTTTGAGGAAGACCCTCAAAATTCCACAACAGGAGAGGTTGCAATGTCTCGAACCGTATCATGTTGTCGGTTCATCTAAAACTATTTTAGATTATATATTATACTTTTACAAAATCATGCACATTTATCAAAATAACTTGTTTAGCGAGCACTACCCCAATGATGCAAACAATATCGTCAGATTAAGCAACGAGCCAAGAAGAGCCAGCGGGGATGTGAACTAACCTTCCCCTTTACAAAACTCACGATCTTTCTTTGGATGCAGGCACAAGTTGCAGAAGCCCCAAAACATATTATTCGCTCAAAGGACAGACATCGTTCCTCAAACTCATCGCACATGCCAACATTTATTATCAGCATAAACGATGCTTCATTATCACAAAGCTCTACCGTAATTACGCCAACTAAGAATTTCTGTTGTCCTTCTTTTAATCCTGCATAAGGCTGCCATTCTGCCTTCCGAGACTAAATGCTGTCTCCATTTGCCTTTTATTTCCCGTATTGCATTAGTCTACCATTCTGCCTTCCGAGGTTAAGCTCTACCTCCATTTGCATTTGATCTTCTGCATAAGGCTACCATTCTGCCTTCCGAGACTAAACGTTGTCTCCGTTTGCCTTTTATTTCCCGCATTACTTAAGGCTACCATTCTGCCTTCCGAGGTTAAGATCTACCTCCATCTGCATTTCATTTCTTGCATAAGGCTACCATTCTACCTTCCGAGACTAAACGCTGTCTCCATTTGTCTTTTATTTCCCACATTGCATAAGGCTACCATTTTGCCTTCCGAGGTTAAACTCTACCTCCATATGCATTTCATTTCTTGCATAAGGCTACCATTCTGCCTTCCAAGGTTAAGCTCTACCTCCATCTGCATTTCCTGCATAAGGCTACCATTCTGCCTTCCGAGGTCAAGCTCTACCTCCATCTGCATTTTATCTCCTGCATAAGACTACTTTTCTGCCTTCCGAGGCTAAGAACTGCCTCCCGTTTACTTTTCAAAGCAATCACTGTCTTTATCATTATCTACTTCACTTCTTTTCGGGCTAAGCTCTGCCCTTTTGAATTCGCAAGACTAAGCTCTGTCTTGTTAGCCTCATACTACTGCATTTCATGGGCTGAAATATCGCCAACCTATCCAAAGGCATCATCGTTTGGAGGCACCATCTTCATGGCTCTAGAACACCATGTCATGGCCTAAGGATCACTTTTATCAATTTGCATATCATTATTCAAAGGCATCATGGTTCGGAGGAACCATCTTCATGGCCCGAGAACACCATTTCATAGCCCGCAAATCCCGCATCAAGCAATTCATGGCCCGGGATATCATGGTCTAAGGACGTCATCCTCAACCGTCCAAAGACAACATTCATAGTCCAATGGGAATCTGCATCATGTTTAAATTATGCACAATCTATGCATGTTATTCCTTTGCAGGAAATTCGACTAAGAACAGCCAGCCAGGCAGGAGCGGACCTCTCCAGTTCTCCTAACTACCCGTAAGCCATTTTGTTCGCCTTACCTTGCACCTTATGTCCGTCCTTGGGAAACTTCACCGGTATACTTCGCCGGTGACTCATGAACAACATACGGCCTGATTCCTGTACATCCAGGGATATGTAGGCAGCTCAGAAGCCAGGCTACGGCCTAAAACTTTCATACTATTTCCCTCCGGTCAAAATTGGCCATCATAGCTTTACCCGACACTCTTTCATCCTTTCCGGGTAAAGAGGGGCAGATGTTGATGCCCAATTTTTCCTTAAATTATTTTTTAAACTTGATATACTTTCAAAATCACTCTTTACAGTAACTGATATTTTCTCACAGTTTTTCGTATTTTTTATCAAATTATTTTACTGTTCATTTAACACTTTATATTCCATAACTATTCATAAATGATATAATTTCAGATCATTTTCTTGCTCAATATGTTATTCATATCCTATTTAATTCCCTTAGGATTTTATTATTTCAAAAATTAGCCAATATTTTTTTTTGCCGTGGTTTCCGAGCATCGCTTTGCGAACCCGAGTAGCTATACCCACCGGGTCCCGCTGTTTCAAGGCGGGGTGCACACGGTTAGTTCCACGGGGCCCTGGAGACGTGGCCGGTTTGTAATGCCTCTAGTGGCCCTGCTGGGGCTTGAGCTGGCGACCTGAAGGACTTTGTCCTCAGGCCTTTACCAGTTGAGCTACCCCTCAGGGTTTAAATTAGCCAATATTGTCATTATTTAGTTAATTTTAGTAGTTTTTGCGATTATAGCACAAATGTACATTTATACCATTTTAAAATCAATGAATAATCATTTATAATTTTTATATCTTAGTCAGTCACCTTAATTTCATTTATTTGGTCTCAATTTCTTTTTTACACAATTATTAGCTATTTTATTAATTAACTATCCTATTTAATTGGGTATTTAACGTTTAGCCACATTTTATTTAAATTATAACCAGTTTTAAACCCACCCCACCTAACCCTTTAATACCTAACCAACCCAGACCAGAACCCGTTCATACCCGGCCCAACCCCACGCCTGATCTGAACCGTTGATCAAATGAGATCAACGGTCCAGATCAATGTTACCATAATTAAACCTAATCACTACCCCATCCGACCCGTCATTCTCTCAACACTCATTCTCTCTCTATCTCTCTCTGTTACTCTATAGTTCTCTCTAGAAGCCTCTTTTGGCTTCTCTCCTCTGACGGAGTCCGGTCATCTTCTCCGGCTAGTTCTCTCACCAGAAACCATGGCTCCTCATCGTCTCATGGCTATTTGTCCACCTTGCACCGGTCCAGTGATACTCTGGGGCTCTCAGGAAAAACTGGAGCAGTCCAACTCATCTCCCATGGTCCCATGCCACTTTCCGGCCTCTCCGGCCATTTGAGTAAGGATTACGACCTGTTCCGGCTTAGGCCGGTGTCATCTTTAAGGTTCTTCCTACTTCTCTGGGTTCCAAGAAACCTTAACCCTATGTATTTCGATTTATTCTAGATCTACTTTAGATCTATAGTATTAATAAGCTTTTTCTATGTTTTTCTCTGAAAACCTTCATCTTTAAACGATCTTCCAATTTTTAAAACTAGGGTTTCACAAACCCCTTTCAAAAAATCGATTTCTTTTACTTCTGCTTTAATGTTATTCTATGCTTTTCTACGTTAATACGTTTTGATTCAAAGCTTCTTACTGAAAACCCCAATTTTTAGGGTCTTAGTCCGTCTTATCCAATCTGTACTTCTCCTAAACACTCTATACGCTCTATGTTTCTTACTTTAATTCGTGGTTGGAGTTTCTGAATCTTTACTATTCCTCTCACTTAGGGTTTCTCTGAACTCTGGTGCTGATTATCGTTTAATGGGTCTGATTATTGATTTAATGGTTGTTTATCTGATACTCTTTATTGACTCTGTGTATCTCTTTGCATAGTTGTGATGTTTTCTTTGAACCTATGATTTTGTATGTTCTGTACTGATTTTTCGAATTTGTTTCCCTTGATTGTGTGATACTTTCCTTGATTATGCCTGATTACCTGTGATTTCAATTACAGTTGAGATTCCCTCGACTAATTTTCAGAATTAAACTCGTACTTTGCTTTGTGAATATGCTATCAGTTTTACTTTCCTTAATTATGTGTTATGAACCTAGTCTTTATTACTTACTCCATGTTTTTACTACCTTAATATTGTAAAATCACTCTAGTTGATTCCTTTCCCTGATTTAACTCTGATTGGCCCGTTTGAACTTGACTCCCTAATTAAAGGGAGTACAAGCCTTTAATTGACACTGATTGGTTATTATTTCCATAATTATGTTAGACTAGTTACTCCTTACCTTATTTTCTTTACTCGTTTTCAGAATTATAAACACCCTACTCTCTTTAGCATAATACACCAATAGATACACGAACACACACACAAATGACACTCATATTGCTCTGAACTCTCACTTGATTTGCTGCATATTCTCTCTTGTTCTTCTGGCTACTCAGTCGGCTGAAAGCCAAGACTGAATAACTTATTGCTGCTCTATTGCTCTGCATACCACTATCCTATTACTCTACTTCTCTGCACCTTTCTGTTCTATTCTTACTCCTAACTGGTATGTTTCTAGTTTAAGTTTATAGCATCCAACTCAACATGTTTCTGTTTGTATTGAGGTTTTAATTATGGTTCTGCCATTTGCCTTGCAGCTAGTGTGTTTGCCTTACCCCTGTGACCTCTCTTTCCTTCTGTGTTCAACATGTCTACTTGTCTATGTGATTCCCCTTTCCCTTTAGTCTAACATGTCTATTGCTTTCCCTTATATGTTTCCATCATGAATCTGCCTAACTCCCAACACTATGAGCATGTACCCCCTAATACTTAGTTGTTATGTAAATCCTAATCTTGGACCTAATATGTACTCTGTTTAACACCCCTCAATATAATGGTGTTAGATTCCTGGCATGAACATCCTGTGATAACTAGGTTGTGATTGTTTAAACCATATAGTACTAGCCTAAGGACTATTTGTGTGCAAGTCTGCTTCTACTATGTGACTTATTTGTCCCCCAGTCCCCCTATCCCTATTTGTGTTTGATTCCTAAACCATGTATGTTCTGGGTTGCTGATTGTCCTGTTTCTTTCTTCGGCAAACCAATTTTCATAAACAAACTCTCATGTTGTTCTCTGAAGCTATTTTCAAAATAGTTATTTCAAAAGCTACTTTTCAAACTCAACTCTTTTTAAACTATAGTCACATTTCACTACTCTTAGTTCTAAGTTCAGCCCCCCTTTGTGTGAGCACTGCCTTAGGGACCATTTGAGTACCCATTGGACTCTGACGCAGAAGGCTGGCATTCCACACTGCACTACTCATTCCTGGCTAGGGTACTTGGGTGTGAGCACTGCCTGGGGTCCTCTGAGATCCTTGAGAGCTCTGACACACCTGGGTTACAAAGGGTCATGGCATATGGCATGTTTGGATCTAGATACTTGGGCCATAGTTAGGCTCTCTATAGTAACTTCTTAATTTTTATTTTTTGTGTAATTTATGCAATGCTGGTCTGTAATAATTAATTATAAAAACAATTATGGGCTGGATAATGAAATGGGCGGGGTTGTGCATGCTTAGTATAATTACGGGTAGAAACCATGCTATAGGATTTATTTTGTATATGTGTGCTATAGCCACCATGCTTAGGAATACTTGCCATGCATGCATTAGAGAACATGTTTTAGGCCCGTTTATCACAACATCTTTTCCATGCTCATGCCTCACTTAGAAATCCTGTTCGTAGTTAAATAACTAAAAAAATGGTTGCTATGTTACTGTCTCTGCATCTTCACGATTACCATGTCTAGAAATCCTGTTTTTAGGTTAAAAACATTAATCGTCAATATTTGCATTAGAGATCATGTTACCTTAGGAATTCATTCTCAGCATGCTCATATTACGATGCCAAACTCATGTGTTAAGGACATACTGCTATTTGAATTAGAAATCATGTGCTAGGTTCAGCAACTTAACTACGCTTCCGTATTTCCTGTTTCGAGTCAAAAGATGTGTAATAAGTGAATTCCGCCCTAAGAACATAATAGATTCTGATTTCTGAAAATGTTTTGTGCATTTAGAAAAGCATGCGTAGGTTTGCATCATTCTACATGCATTTAGATATCCTGTTTTGTAGGACACTGCATTCACATTTGTTTAAATACTCACTCCTGTACCACGATTAAGTCTAAACATGATAACTGGAGTATTTTTAACCCGCCTAGGCAAGCCTTATGCATTAAGTTTATTAGAACTGGGAAAACTGTCTCTTTGTATTGTTTGGCTAATTACATATTAGAATTCATAGTCTAAAACTGGTAAAAGGTCTCTTTTGAAACTCAGTAATCACACTTCCCCATTATTGTGTTCTCACTTAGACATCATGCCTTAGGTTCTGAAATTCAAAGACCTCTTTGTGTTTGAGTCGTGCTAATTATGTGTATTAATTTGTGGAGGAATTCATGAGCCTCATATATGCTCCTGTGTGTCCCCTACACTTGCAGTCCTAAATGCTTTATTTGTCGCTTAGAATTTGTCCTTTAAACCTAGGGGTTCTGCCTAGTACCTTCCTTTAGGATAGTAGTCCTAACCTCCTCCAGGACTGATAAGATGGGACGGGTAATAGCACGCAATAGAATCCGTGACCAACACACGCCTTAATTACCTTCAGGGGGTAGGAAGGGTAGAATATGGATATGATGACTGATGCGCTAATACCACGTGTAGCCCCTCTTCGAGGAGTGATTACCGGGTATTGCATTGATGTGATCCGTATTATTTTAAACCTAGGACATTTTCTCAAATGTTTACTTTTAATTTCTTTTCCAACTTTCAGTAAAACTCCAACACTTGAAATCCCCTCTTATGTGAGCCTTGCTTGTTATTTGTTTATTGTCCAAATTCACGAAACCATTTGGCCGGGACCCACAATTGTGGATCCTGAGGGATGCCTAACACCTTCCCCTTGGGATAAATTCAAGCCCTTACCCAATCTATGGTAATGCAAACTATTTCATGAGTTAATTATTCAAGGTGCTCTAACACACCATAAAAATTGTTAGGTGGCGACTCTTCCTTTAACTTCTTCCTTCAAAGGAGTTTGTCCAAAATGTCAAGAACCCGATCTCCGCGCCTAAGTCTTTTTTTGGGGGCGAGGAGAGAAAGGGGGCGCGACAGCATGGCGACTCTGTTGGGAATTATAGGCTTTTACCATTTCAAATTGTTTCGTGAATTTATGCCTTTATTTTAAATACTTGCACCCTTTCCTATTCCCTTTGCATGCGATTAATTTTTTACTTCGAGTATTTATTTTCAAAATGTAACTGACATGTCTCTTTGTTTCCTTTTTGTAACTTCTTTAAATCATTATTACTGTTTTTACCACTTTCTTTAACGTGCAAATACGTGACAACTTGTTTAAATACTTATTGCATAAATCATGCTCAACATTCATACTCCACTCATGCCAAACAAAATACTATAGGAACACTTGATGAGTGGTTATTCACCCCCTAAATTTCCATATTATGACCATTCGGGGTTTCTTGGAGATTTATGGTCATAAAAAAGGAATTCTGCCCGATCCCCCGAATTTTGTTTGCTAAAGGCCAGGCTTTTTGCATGGGCCCGAACCCCCCGACCCGGATCGCCTTAAATTTTTTCGGGGCATCAAAATGACCTAAGGAACCATAGTCACCTCCCCGCACTGACTGTTCCTCTATTTTTTACATTTTACGGTAAAAAAACTGTAATTCCGCCTGATTCCCAAATTTTCGTGTGCTATGGCCCACACCTTTCGCATGGGCCCAGGCCCCCAGACCAAGATTGCCTCAAAG
This sequence comes from Nicotiana paniculata, assembly GCA_005239505.1. Lineage (NCBI taxonomy): Eukaryota > Viridiplantae > Streptophyta > Magnoliopsida > Solanales > Solanaceae > Nicotiana > Nicotiana paniculata. The sequence goes on along the minus strand of ML348284.1, from coordinate 25,271 downwards.
TATTCCGAGCAATAAAAGCGACCTAAGGAACCACAACCACCATCCCGCCATGATCGTTCCTCTATTTTTGGCGTTTTAGATTTTCATGTGCAGTAGCAGCCAATGCCTTCCGCATGGGCCTGGACCCCTATACTCAGATCGCCTAAAATATTTTCGAGCCATTAAAATGACCTAAGGAACCATAGTCACCGCCCGACCCTAGCCTTTGGATTTATTCACCAAACAACTCCCTGTATGGAAAAGACAGTATTAAAGTATTCATAAGAGTTATTGCTTAAGAGATAGACAAGTTCATTAGTCAACATTCGAGGATGAATGTTCCAAATGGGGGAATGATGTTACACCCCATGTTTTCATACGTGAGAGTACGTCGTAAGTCAATTGATGTAAGCTCAGAAATAAGATTATATTTGGGAGCATATAAAGTAAGTTAATCATTTTACCTTGGAGGTTACAAATATTTAAGATCATGAATAACGAGTATCGAGAGGGTTGGAAAGCTTAGAAGTTAAACCAATTGAAGAAAATAAGTTTCGTCGAAAGTAGACGAATGTGGAATGTTATAACATGTACTTTAGGGTGAGACTATGGTTCATTACATGATAAGGAGGTTATGCTATGATTTATGTTTGTCATATGATAGTCGTGTGCTACATTTTGAAGTCAAGCAGGTTGTGGAACAAAAGTTGGCAAAGGTCTTCACAAGTTACATTCATAAATTTGTTGAAACTTAGGTCAAATGTATATGATCTTTTCTCCCAATATACTTGGAATTAGGGTATGATCTACCTACCAAATTGAATATCTATTATTATAGTTTACAACACATTAAACCGTTCGTCGATATGACATTGGAGTATAGAGATATTTGCAGTTTCGCGAGACTGCGCAGACATCATAAGTGACAACTAGGTGGGTCACTAAAGCTTTTTGAGAAAACATTTCGTGTGTTATATGAGGTCTTATTGGGAAATATTATATACCAAATTTAAGTTATTAGAATTTCGTTTCCAACGCTCTTAACCGTTCGTTCATACGACATCCAGATAATAAGATATAAGCGTCGGAAGATGGGCCAATGCTAGGGTCCCAAGCTAGCACCTCTTTGACTTTTCCAAAGTTGATATATATAAGTCTTAGGTCGTCTTTCTCTTCATTTTTCAGCATACCATGACCATAGAACGCCCATAAACATATCCTTAAGCTCTCTTCTATGGTTTCAAAGAAGATCATCATCCCAGGCATGAAATCGAGAAGCGATAACATCAAAACGATCCCTATGACGTAAGTGTCATTATACCGCCTCTCTTTTTTCTTTGTATTTAGAGTTTTGGAAGGTAAATCATAGTTAGGAAACGTGTAATATCTGTATTTAAGTGTTTAAATATCAAGGAAGGTTGATAAATGTGTTTCCTAATAGTTAGAACTCACGGAACGATGATCGGAAGCCGTGAGTTCGAGTTATTTGACAAAAGTGGACTATTTGTGGGCTGTTTCGTGTTGGCCTCTTGTGCTGATGTTTTATGGAGTTTTGGAGTATAAAAGGTGTGTTAAAACAACACATAATGACGGAATGGTGGGCTGGTTGTTCGTCGTTATTTTTGTTAAGGCCGTTTGACACTACTACGGTGGTCGTTTTGTGTATGAAGAGATTGCGGTGTGTTGGGCTGTTTTGTAGTATTTTGTGGTGTATATAAGGCTGGAAAATAATATATATATGTTGTTGTTGTTGTTGTTGTTGTTGTTGTGTTCTTGTGTTTTTGGTGTTATCTTGAATTTGGAGGAAGTAAGAATAATAGGGGAGAAGCTGCCCGTTTTTATACAAAATAAGCTTGTCGTTCGTTGTGCGATAATTGTACCTTTCGTAACTTAATGATAATATTATTATCGTTGTTTTAGATTAAGGGGCGAAGAGGAGATTTCAACTTTGTGAGTGGAAATATTTTGATAAGGTATTTTAAGGCTCTTCCTTCATTCTTTTCGCATGATCTAAAGTGAAACGAATGTAAACGTTACGCTATTTAATAACGAATCTACTCCTATCAACTAAGGTTGTCCATGTTTTACTATCCTTACAAAGTTACTCTAAGAAAGCATGTATGATCTTTAGTGAATTTCATATTGATGGTATGATGTCCATAATGTTAATCGAAGGTGCAACTACCTTACGTCACTCCGAAAGGTTTAGAGCTTGATTCCATGAGTCCAACATGCATTATATATAGTATCTATTTTACTCTACTGAGCCGCGCTATAGTCGGCCGGGTACGACACCTATTGTGCAACCACTGATCAGTTGGGTTTATGGAGCTCCACGTGGCCGGGTACGATGGCCGGGTATGTTCTTACCGAGTCCTCTACGAGGCCGGGTATGATATGATGATGATGATGCCCACAGAGGCGGATGTTTCTAAAAGATTTTTTATATATATATATGTATCACGCATTTCATGTCACTATCTCTCAGAGGCACTCAGATGATACATGTTGTATCTCCTACATCTCTTTACATTATTGTTCTTAGTTATGCTATTCTGCCTTACATACTCAGTACTTTATTTGTACTGACGTCCCTTTTGCTTGGGCACACTGTGTTTCATGCCCGCAGGTCCCTATAGACAGGTTGACAGTCCTCCTAGTAGGCTATCGGCTCAGCGGAAGGTGTTGCTGCACTCCACTTGCTCCGGAGTTGCCTATTTGGTCAGCATGATTGGGACATGCATTGACTGGTATGCCGAGGCCCTGTCCTGACCTTTTTAATGTTTATGTACTCTTAGAGGCTTGTAGACAAATGTCAAGTATATGGATACTTGTATGGCCTTGTCGGTCTATGTTTTGAGTTTACATTCATGTCAGCCTTATAGGAGCTTACGTCACATGTATACATTTCTATGTCATGTTAGGTCATCATATGTCTAGCATTCCCTTATGTTTTATTTCGATTATGTCATGATGACCATTTTGGCACATTTACCCGTTATAGTATGATAAGAAAGATATGTTATCTTGGTACTCGGTTGAGTAAGGTACCGGGTGCCCGTCACGGCCCATAGGTTGGGTTGTGACAAAAGTGGGCATTTTACGGCCATAAACTAGAATTCCGCCCGTTTCCCATATCTTTGTGTGTTATTTCCCACTCTTTCCGCATGGGCCCGGGCCCCTGGACCCGGATCGCCTAAAAGTTTTTCGGGCCATCAAAAACATCCTAAGGAACCATAGTCACCACCCCCCATGACCATTTCTCGTTTCTTGGCATTTTACGGCTATAAAATTGGAATTCTGCCAAATTTCCAAATATTCGTGTGTTATAGCCCATGTCTTCAACATGGGCTCGGTCCCCCGGACTTGGATCCCCAAAAAACTTTTCGGGCAATCAAAACAATCTAAGGAACCATAGTCACTGTCCCGCCATGACCTTTCCTTGTTTTTTGGTGTTTTATGATCATGAAACTGAAATTCCGCCCAATACCAAAATTTTTGTGTGCTGTAGCCCATGCCTTTTGCATGGGTCTGTTCCCCCGACCCAGTAACAACTCGATCAGTTGTTTTTAGCTCTAGCACGTTGTTCAACGATTTACAGTCGTGAGCATATTCGTTTCAGGTATTATGACCCGTGGGCGTGGTTGGAATTGAATTCCAGGTTAGAATTGATTTGGAAAGAAAATTATCATTTCAGAAGCCTTAAGTTGGTAAAATAAACTAAGATTAGAGTTTTGAGTAAACGACCTCGGAATCAGGATATGAAGGTTCCGGCAGGTTCGTATGATGATTCCGGACTTGGGCGTATGTCCGGATCAGGTATTGGATAACCCGGGAGCGTTTCAGCGTATATTGTGGAAGTTAGTATTTTAGAAGAATTTCATAAGTTTGGGTTGGAAGGCATCTCTAAGTTGGTGATTCTGGAGTTGGGAGCGCGATCGGAAGTGAATTTGGATGTCCGTAGGTCATTTTGAAGTCTTTTGGCTAAAGATAGAAATTTGAAGGTTTTGAGAAATCCGACCGGAAGTGGAAGTTTTGATATCGAGGTCGTAATGCGATTTCCAAAAGTTGGAGAAGGTCCGTAATGTTGAATATGACTTGCGCATAAAATTTTGGGTCAACGGACGTGATTTGATAGGTTTCGGTATCAGATCTAGAAGTTAGAAAATTCTAAGTTCAGAAAGTTGGGATTTGAGTGCGATTCGTGGTTTCGATGTTGTTTAATGTGATTTGAGGCCTCGAGCAAGTCCGCATTATGTTTTGGAACAGGTTGGTATGATTGGACGGGGTCTCGGGGGCCTCGGGTGGATTCCGGGTGTTTAGCGGATCAAAGTTGAAGTTGGAAAAAGGGCTGAACTGCTGTCATCTGGTGTAACCGCACCTGTGAAGCTTTGATCACAGGTGCGGAGCCGCAGGTGCGGAGCCACAGGTGCGGCTTGGGAGTCGCAGGTGCGAGTGTGGGCTTGGATGGCTGGGAACCGCAGATGCGATCGATATTCCACACATGCGAAGCCGCATGTGCGATTTGGGTGAAATTGAGCGAAACCGCAGGTGTGGGGGATTTGGTCGCACCTGCGAGATCGCAGGTGCAGAGGAAGGATTGCAGGTGCGAAAAATGCCTAGGCAGAATGTTATAAAAATCGGGTTGAGCCATTTCTCTCTCATTTTTCTTTGGTTGAGACGATTTTTGGAGAGCTTTTCGAGGGGGATTTCACCAAGCATCAAGAGGTAAGTTGTTCTACTTGTTTCTAAGGTTAAATACAAGATCTTGCATGGATTTTTGAGCATGAAATTTGTCGGAAAATTGGGAAACTTTGAAGAAACCTAGAATATGGAAAATTTGGATTTTGGACCACGAATTGAGCATGAACATTTGAGTAAATTAGATATTTGAGTTAGTAAGGCTATGGGTAGAATGTATCTTCGAGGATTTCGAATTCCGGGCACGTGGGCCCGAGGGTATTTTGGTCATTTCTCCGAGCGGGGTTGGGAAAGTATATAATCTGAATTTGTTGTGAGTATTAGGATGAATTTTAATTGCCTTGTCATTTATGTGGTAGTTTCGGAGCGTTGTGCGTCCATTGGGGTCGTCGGAAGGGGATTGGAAGCCGGTGTTGGAATTTCGGAGCGAGGTAGGTCTCCTTTCTAACTTTGTAAGGGGGAATCATCCCCCCTAGGTGAATTAATTCAGTATATGTTATTATCTTCGGGGGCTACGGACGCACGAGGTGACGGGAGTCCGTGCGCAGATACTACTATGCCATGTCCGGGTAGCCTAGGACCCACTAGCATGGCTTATGTGTGTACCTGCAATGCCTGTAATATTAACTGCTAATGTGACCGAAAATGTAATTGAATGTGTAAAATAAAGCTAGAGTTCATATTGTTAACCCTCTAGAAAGAGAATTGGTTCCGCTGTGGATATATGTGTAGTTGGACTGGGGTTTATCGTGGAATACTATTAAACTTGACAAATGAGTTTCAAAACAAATGATTTCAAAACATATGTTTCACGCTTCTTTTAATAAGGATTCTACCATTTCCATGAGAAAACTATTTTCTTAATAAAAAAAATGGATTTAAATATGTGGAAATGTGTCAGCACTCGAGTCGCAGGTATGATTCGCTATCGAGGGGAGTTTTATGTTAATTATATATATGATTCGGCACTCGAGTCGCAGGTATGATTCACTATCGAGGGGAGCTTTATGTTAATTATATATATGAGTCAACACTCGAGTGCAGGTATGAAACGCGATCGAGGGGAGCTTTATGTTAATTATATAGATGAGTCAGCAATCGACTCGCAGGTATGATTCGCGATCGAGGGGAGATTTATGTTAATTATATATATGAGGCAGCACTCGGATCACAGGTATGATTCGCGATCGAGGGGAGCTTTATGTTTATTATATATATGAGTCAGTGTCTAGATATTTCTTTATGACTCCGGCCGGTTGTCCTACCCTCATGTGCGTTTGGGGCTATTGGGTACTATTTTTCATTGATATTGACTTGGCAGATATTTGGGGGAAAAAGGAATGTGTACATTGTTGCTTATTTTCAGCACTTACCTGGTTTTCTGTATTTGATAGATATCTAGTGCTTACTGTCTCACATGTCTACTGCATTCCGTATATCCTGTTTCACATTATTACTGTTGGACCCTAGTAAGTGTCTAAATTGACCTCTCGTCACTACCTCTATGAGGTTAGGCATGCGACTTACTAAGTACACGTTGTTTTTGTACTCATGTTGTGCATCTTATTGCACAAGTACTTTCATAGCTAATGTGGAGGATTCGGAGACTTAGGCGAGCTGCATCTTCCGGAGGCGATCCGTAGCTGACAAAGTCACCTTCATACTGTTTCTATTTCATTTTAAATTTCCTTGTCCAGTTGTATTTCGGACAGGCCTTGTAATATTTGTGAAATTCTTATAATTTGCTCATGTACTTGTGACACCGGGTTCTGGGGATGTGTTGGGATTTTATTTCATTAAACTGAATTGATTTCTGTCATATTTAAGTTTACTAATTATTTATTTGATAATGCAAGAAAAGGTAATGATTTCGGAAATGTTAAAGCTGGAAAGTTATATCAATTAATTAATGGTTTGGCTTGCCTGACCTTGTGTCCGGCGCCATCACGACCTTAGGGATTATGGGTCGTGACAACATGGTATCGGAGCGCTAGGTTCCCGTAGGTCTCATGAGTCATGAGAATGTCTAGTAGAGTCTTGCAAATTGGTACGGAGACGTCTGTACCTATCTTCGAGAGGCTACAGGGCTGTTAGGAGTACTTCCCTTCTTGATTCTTCATCGTGCGAGTTGATTCCTTTGAGGCTTATGCCTATGTTCATTCCTACTCAATCTTACGTGTCGCGAAGCACTTGCTATGGATCAGGAATTTAAGGAATGGGAATGGTGCTACGAATGTAATTCGAGATACTTCCATGGGTAAATGGTTGTGGTTGTTATTATGGCCCTGTGAAAGGGTAATATGTTGCTTCAGCTCAGTAGCTGTGTTTCTGGGAGCCTTAAGGCCATGCTCGGATAGTGATGATGGTTGCAATTGATTGTCGTGCGGTGTCAATATGATGATAGAACGTTTTCCCGTATGTTGGGGAAGATGAATGGTTTGAAGGGAGGTCTTCTCAGAGTATGATTTTGAGATTTCAGTGCTTTTGTTCCGGTAGAGGGAAGGCATTTGGAGTATGAATGGCTCGGTTGGGATTGATAAAGTAATAAGACTTGGTGTCTTCAAGTGATATGAGGTGTGCACCTGTGACGTGTAGTCGTCGTCATTGATCAGATGGAATGCGTTAGGCTCGTCGGTGCTATGGTTTCTTCGGTTGCGTGGGGTCAAAGTATTGAGAGGAAGTATCGAAGAATGAGGTTGGCAAAGAATGATCCTGGAATGAGGCTAGGCGGTGGTTCCATTTCTAGGAGGCCAGGTGTAAGAAGAGGAAGTCGAGCAGTCGCAAAGTGGGGGAGAGGCAACATAACTTGGAATTTGGAGATATTTTCGCACATTTAATGGATGGCCATGAGGAGAAGACGGGCTAGTAAGTTGGTAAATGAAGCAGGGCGTAGGTGTAAGACCCCGAAAAAATTTTACTAAGCAATATAGGATTCGGGTGCTAGGTAGACTAATTATAATATTTTTATGTGCTTTAAATATGATGTAAATGAATGGGATGTGGTGAATAAGTGTATGAGTCATATAATAAGTGATGTGAGGTCCAAGAGGAAGCCTAGGCCTAAGCCAAATGGGAAAAGTTCATAATAAGCTAAAATTCCAAAGGTACTTGCACTAATCCACCCTTTGAACGAGCATATCTAATTATATATAAGGTATTATGTGATGAATAACCTATCAAAAGAAAGGACTTTGAGTCTAGTTTCCAAAACTTCAAACCGTTTGTCATTTGGTCATTCCTACGCAAAGTTATGGTCAAATTACCGAAGGCTGGAAAAAATGCGATCCTGTGTCAAATCTGCGATCGTATTACATGTCGCATGTTGACTCTGCGATCGCAGATCAGGTAGCAGACTGGGCCAGTGTTGCCCAGTTTTGGGCAGCTATTTTGCGATCCACTCTGCGACCCGCATGTTTGTTTTGCGATCCATTATGCGATCGCAGACCCTGTTCCGGAGGTTTATTTTTCCTATTTTTATAACCCGACCCCATTTTCATAAATAAGCTTTGGGGCTTTATTTGGGACTATTTTTACACTAAATCTAGAGAGAGGTGAGATAATTTTAGAGAGAGAAAGAGGGAACCTAGCCTCCTAATCATCAATCTTGCACAAATCCTCAAGAATCAAGCTTGCTAATCTCTAGCTCACTATTATCTGGGTAAGTTCTACTTCCAAAAATTTCATGCAAGAAGTTAAGTGTTCAAATATGTTGTGAGGGTTAGAAATAGGCCATGCATGTGGGGCTAAGTTGTAGTATGTGCTATTAAAGAACTAATTTGGGTAGTTCATGTTAAAAATTGGGTGAAGGAAGAAGAGATTGCCATTTCTAAACCTTGTAGTCTACTTCACATGCTAGGTGTTTGATGAAATTCCTAAGAGAGTTATACCATGGGTAATCTTCCTAATTATTAATCGATTTCCACTATCTCCTTATAGATTATTATGGCTAGAGGTGTTGGTGTATTGTATAAACCTAAGGAAAAGCTCTTTGAGGTATGTATGGCTAACTTTAACCTTCGTAGAATCCTCTTGTTGGGTTCGAATATGTGGTATGTGTACCTTATTTGGAAATGTGTGAGTTGACTATTCAAACATGCTAAGATGTGAGCCTTTATTCTTTGATTCTTCCTGGTTGATTGTCATGCTACTGTGCTGTATGAAGTTGTAAAAGGTGCTTGATGGGCAATGAACAAAAGATTGATAATGTGCTGAAATGTGGTAATGAGTAAAATAGTTGAAAGCCATATGTGGAAAGTAATGAAAAGAGTATTGTGAAACTATGTAACTGAATTGAGCGAATGTGGCAACACCGTGTTCATGGAATTTCCACTTGATAGATGTTATGGGGCCTTGGGACCAAATAAATGAGTTGTTGATATGAACTTGTATTCCTTGAAAGGATAATTCTTGTGATGTAAGTGTTTGGTCTAACCTTAGCTTGAGGGAATAAGAGTTGAGTATAGTTTGCTATTTGCTAATTGTCAAATGCGATGTATAGGCATGGTGACGAGTATCTATACATTGGTGTCTAGCATGACCGTGAGTCCCTATATTGTGAATATTCCGGTTTTGTTGTAATTCCTATGCTTAATTGATGATCTCTATATGTTGTAAATGGGCATGTGAAGGGAATTGAAATCGTTAAACATCTTTGGAGAATTGGCTCAAATTGTGAAATGAGTAATGAAGAATTATGAGATATTACATCCTTTGGAGCATGGGCTCAAATTGTGAAATGAATAATGAAGAATTATGTGATATTACATCCTTTGGAGCGTTGGCTCAAGTGATAGAACAAATTATGGAAATGAAAGTGAATGGAAGAGAAAGAGTTATTGACATGTTCCGGGATTTGATTGTTTAATTGATGTTACCCTTGCTGGGATTTAATTGTTTAATTGATGCTCCCTTGTCGGGATTTCTATTCTACTCTGTTTACTCCCTTGCCCTTGTTTGTGACTGCTGTTTGGGTGAGGAAGAGTGTTAAAGAACGAAGGGTGATGCCGTGCACAGTGAGGAAAGAGTGTAAAGCACGAAGGGTGATGCCGCGCATTTGTTTTGGTGAGAATGAGAGTAAAGCACGAAGGGTGATGTCGTGCACTTGTTTTGGTGAGAACGAGAGTAAAACACGAAGGGTGATGCCGTGCATTGTTTGATATTGTCTCCCTTGTTGGGATGTTGAGATTATTGTATTGTTCCCTTGTCAGGATTTAATTGTTTAATTGATGTTCCCTTGCCGGGATTTCTATTCTACTCTGTTTACTCCCTTGCCCTTGTTTGTGATTGCTGTTTGGGTAAGGAAGAGTGATAAATCACGAAGGGTGATGCCGTGCATAGTGAGGAAAGAGTGTAAAGTACGAAGGGTGATGCCGTGCACTTGTTTTGGTGAGAATGAGAGTAAAGCACGAAGGGTGATGCCGTGCATTGTTTGATATTGTCTCCCTTGTTGGGATGTTGAGTTTATTGTATTGTTCCCTTGTCGGGATTTAATTGTTTAATTGATGTTCCCTTGCCGGGATTTCTATTCTACTCTATTTACTCCCTTGCCCTTGTTTTTGATTGCTGTTTGGGTAAGGAAGAGTGATAAAGCATGAAGGGTGATGCCGTGCACAGTGAGGAAAGAGTGTAAAGAACGAAGGGTGATGCCGTGCCGTACGATGTACCATTCCGTGCCATGTTTTATATTATTATTATGCACGAGGGGACATTCCATGCCATGTTTATATTAATTATACACGAAGGGAAATTCCGTGCCATGTTTTATATTATTATTATGCACGAGGGGACATGCCGTGTCGCATCTTTCACTGTTTAATCTGTTTTGTCATTTCCCGTTATTATTTTCAGATATTTCAGACTATTGCTTTCGTTTATGTCATTTCAGTATTTGCTACCTCTTACCCCCAACATGTTCTCCCTGTAATTGCATTCTTGTTTGATTTTGGTTGTTTCCTTCCACGTGCATTGATTGATTGGTTCTATTACTGTCTCTCGGTTGTGTATTGTTTGATTTGTTCCGTGTTATTTGTCTGAGTATGTGCAAATTGGGTGTTCTAAATATGTTGAGGCATGATGCCCTACTCTCTGACTGTCTAGCTGAAATTCATGTAATTGCTATTCGAAATTGTGGAAAGGTGATTTACTTGTGAATGTTTTGCCATGTGTAAGGTTGGTTAAGTACCCTAATGTGCCGGTATGAAAGATTGGTAGCGAAATCAAGTATGTGAATATGATTAAGTGCTAAGAACTCTGAAATGATATGATAAACAAGAATTGTGGTTGATTAAGTCATACCACACTGATTGTGGAAATGTCTTATTTTGACTCGTGTTTTGGGCAATGATGTTGCGACTTGATATCGTATGGGTGATTGGTTGTACTGAGATTGTGTCCTTACGATGAAATTCTCTGTGAATATGGTGTTGATGGAAATGAAAAAAAGGAATCTGTGGAACTTGTGATTTTGATTGTTTCTGTTTCTGTGCAATGCTTGCTGATTCTATTACTGTCTCTTATCTGTGCATTGCTGATCTTACTTAGAGTAAAGTTTGTTCATACGTACCAGTACAATTCAAATGTACTGACTTCCCTTTTGCTGAGGACGCTACATTCTTATGATGATTGTAGATGGTTCCATAGTAGGTAATTCAGCCCACCGACTGTAGTGCCTCCTCTCCATTCCGTCAGCTGCATTGGTGAGCCCCACTTCGTCTCGGGGCCATGTGTGGTTCATGCCACCTTCTTTTGAGTTTATTGTGTATTGTAAGGTATAGACGGGGCCTTGTTGCCGGCATGTAATGTTATGTTTCTAGTATTCGTAGAGGCTCCGTAGACACAATGTGGGTAGTGTACATATGTATTTTGGGTAAGTAATGGTACGGTTCAAAATCGTGATCCACGTTGGTAAATGTTGTATGTATTTTGTAAGTATTTGGTATCATATGTTGGTAACGATAAAAATTAGAAATGAATTCAAGTTGTAAGTTTATGATTAAGTTATAAATGGCTATTTCACATGAATAATGCATATTGAAATCACGGGGTAACGCGTGGGATAGGAAATGAAATTCCAGGTCTGCTTGACTGGGGTTCCTCGGTTGAGCGCCGGTCGTGCCCCTCGGTTTTGGGGTGCGACAGTAGGATGGGGTATTGAAGTCGCAGAGAGCGTGCATTTCAGCGTCGTTAGGAGGTGTCAGCGGGTGATTTCAGGTGGGTTGTCTTCTGGGGATAGGTTAGCAATGGAGGGGTTGGCAGGTTCTGTGAAGGGTCCTAGTGGCTAGTCGATAGGAGATAGAAGGTGTGAATGATGCTAGAGAATTCGAGTATTAAGGGAGTGCTTGCAAGAGGATTTGGAAGATTTGGATGGATTGGATGAGAAAGATCGTGTTATCAAAGGAGGAAGGATCTCAGCAGGGTCTAGAGTGGTGGAAGGAGTAGCTTCGGGTTAAGTGGGGGAGTCCCACTATCTGCAGTTGGGTTGTAGGATTGTCTTCTTTGGGGTTGAAGATTTTTTGGCGTGTTGGCAAGTTATTTCAGCTAAGGAAAAAGGAGTAAAAGGATAATTGTGCGTGTGATTTGATGAATATGTGCAAAAATTGGCCCTATCGGATCAGGGTTAGGCTTTGGAAGATTCAGAATTTATGCTTAAGGCATGGGCGAGTTGTAGGGATGGTGACTCAGTCACGTGTTTCATTGAAAAAGGTGTTCCTGTGCTAAGAGAGCCTTGGGGTTGATTGTATTCGGGGCCAGTCAGAGTGGGTGACTCTCAATGGCGGTCCTAGTGAGTTCAAAAGTTAAGAATGCGGTGTTTAAGGATTTCGGTCAGCAGTATGCTCGAGAACAGAGCTTTTGCAGAGTAATCTCTAAGAAGAATGAGGATGGTTGGAGTGTTCTATGATATGTTTCAGCATGCAAGATAATATTGGAGGAGTGAGAGAAATAGACTCCGGATTGAAGCAAAAACTATCAGAAGGTTATGGGACGGGTTGCGAGATCTGGGCAACATAGTCTCGTGAATCAAGATCCCTCGGGATGAGTGAGGTTTGAGTTTGCTATGGATCGAAGGAATTTATTACTGTTCCTGAGGTAATTAATGATGATTAAAAGAAGATAGATTGATTTTCCATGGTTGAAATGGCACGTTTGCGGCAGTGGTTGGTTCCTTTGATGTGATTTAATTATGCATGTGGTTGGTGCCGGTGTGTGCGAGGCTTGTCAGCCGTCGTAATGGATTTCATATCGGATCATCTGATTGCTATGGCCTGTCATGTATAGGCGGACCCCGGAAGGGTTATGGTGGTATAGACTACCACTTAATGATTTGCATGTTGGGCGATTGTGGGAATTCACTCGTTTGTTGAGGTGGTAAAAGGTTTCTATATGATGAAGTGTTCACTGTATGAGTGGTTCAACAGTTATGATGGAATTTTTGCGCTACCTCATGTTGGTATGCTAAGTGCGGGAAGCAGTATGTAATTGGGAGTGCGAATCGAGATTTAGATCCGATGTTTATAAGGATGTCATGATCTCGGAAGAGCACGACAAAGTGATTTGAAAGTTCAGAGTAAGCTGGTGTTATCTTCAGTGTTACCTGAGATCGATATTCGGTGAATGATGTACCCTGGTCCTGGGTTCTCGATGTGCTTTGCGGCCTTAGTGTGGTCGGTGTTATGGATGGGAAGACTTGTTTCCTTGTATGGAAGGTTGTGGAACAATGACCGCAAAAATATTGTATAAAGTGTGACATGTAGTCACTTGATGAATTTCAGATTTGGACTGAGTATAAAGAAGTGCAATATTGCTTAATTGAGAATTTACGCCTGGAGGGCGTTCGGTTCAGTTGATTATGGATTATGGGGTGTTAGTCCCGGTGATGATGGTTGTTCTTGTGTATTATGAGAAGAGTGGGTTAATGTGGATCCAGGTAAAAGCTATTAGCTTAGTCGGTGCGAGCAAGGTGGCTCGATGTTTGTGGATGGATTTAAATATGATTATGGGCTCCGTATGTGCCAGGCATGTTCCTTTTAGTACATAGTTTCTCATGGAAAGGTATTAGAACATCGGGTGTTGTTTCGTCTTCGTTGAATTTAGGTGTTATTGTGGTTGTGACGTACGAGTTGTGAAACGGCTTGATAATCTCCTATGTGTTGAGGTCCCACGTGGTGGGGATGTTATGTGAACAGGATAGCTCTTGAGATCTAGAGTGTATACATATATCGCACCTCAATTGTGCTTGAGTTATGTAGCCTACGGCTGTATCAGTCTCCCCAAGATGGTATTATGCACTTAGCGTGCTTATGATCGATATTCAGTAAATTGTAATAGTGAGCAAATCAGCGTGATATATATATTTACTTACGTGAGTTTTATGTTATTTGGATCGGGTGGCACGGCGCCACGGGTATGCTATTTCGATCGGGTTGCACGCCACAACAGTGTGATGATGAGAAGGGTTGAGATGTATTTATTTTCTTGTGTTTTATTTCCTATTTCCTGGTAAGAATTCATATTAGTTGCGTGAGTTGAATAGTTCCTTCCTGAGCCATTTCTTATTTATCCTGTTCGGGTTATGGCCTATTGGCGCGATGTGGTATCATAGGAGGTTGTTGGTCATGTTTGGGTTATTTGCTGTTTGAGCAGTTCATACCGGGTAAGACGAGATTATCGGACCAGTGATCAGTATGATAAGGTTATGCGAAGTGTATATTAAAGGACAAATACCATCATTCAGGTTCATAATGAAAGTGACGATTCTAGTCAAGATGAGGTATTCAAGGACTTGTTAACTCTGCAGTTGAGTGTGAATTTATGCACATTTCCTCCGTTGTGGTGGTAGCATCAGCATTATAGCATGATGTATATATATTTGTTATGAGGTGCATTGGGAGCATCAGATTCGTGGAATTTTTGCTATTAAGGTTCAGGGAGCTTCATTGTGGTCAGATGATAGGTTATGCGGCACATGGTGCCAATTCAGCAAGAGTATGCAGTTATGATCTGTTATATCGTGTGGTAGTTGATACGGTGTTTATATGTTGGAACTAGGCCTGGCAGAGAAATTTTAGTTGTTTGAATGAATTCTGAGCTTATTATATGGATAAATAAGAAATCTCCAGATTTGATTAGGCTGTTTTGCTCGACTGGGTTGTGGTAGCACGGGCAAGTGCTCGAGATGTTAAAAAGTGGTTTCAGGTAACTCTAGAGCAATTCTTAGCACGTTCGAGGACGAACGTCGGTTTACGTGGGGGAGAATGTAACGACCCGACCGGTCGTTTTGAGCTCTAGCGCGTTGTTCAGCAGTTTGAAGTCGTGAGCAGCTTCGTTTCAGGTATTATGACCCGTGGGCGTGGTGGAATTGAATTCCAGGAAGTTTAGAATTGATTTGGAAAGAAAATTCTCATTTCAGAAGCCTTAAGTTGGTGAAATCAACTAAGATTAGAATTTTGAGTAAACGACCTCGGAATCAGGATATGAAGGTTCCAGCAGGTTCGTATGATGATTCCGAACTTGGGCGTATGTCCGGATCGGGTTTTGGATAACCCGGGAGCGTTTCAGCGTATATTGTGGAAGTTAGTATTTTAGAAGAATTTCATAAGTTTGGGTTGGAAGGCATCTCAGTGTTATAGAGGTCCGTTTGGGATTCCGAGTCTGGGAACAACTCCATATGGTGATTCTGGAGTTGGGAGCGAGATCGGAAGTGAATTTGGATGTCCGTAGGTCATTTTGAAGTCTTTTGGCTAAAGATAGAAATTTTAAGGTTTTGAGAAATCCGACCGGAAGTGGAAGTTTTGATATCTAGGTCGGAATGCGATTCCGGAAGTTGGAGAAGGTCCATAATGTTGAATATGACTTGTGCGTAAAATTTGGGATCAATCGGATGTGATTTGATAGGTTTCGGTATCGGATGTAGAAGTTAGAAAATTCTAAGTTCATAAAGTTGGGATTTGAGTGCGATTCGCGGTTTCGATGTTGTTTGATGTGATTTGAGGCCTTGAGCAAGTCCGCATTATGTTTTGGAATAGGTTGGTATGATTGAATGGGGTCTCGGGAGCCCCGGGTGGATTTCGGGTGTTTAGTGGATCAAACTTGAAGTTGGAAGAAGGGCTGAACTGTTATCATCTGGTCCTACCGCACCTGCGAGGCTTTGACCGCAGGTGCGGCTTGGGAGTTGCAGGTGCGAGTGTGGGCTTGGCTGGATGGGAACTGCAGGTGCGATGGATATTCCTCACCTGCGAAGCCGCAAGTGCGGTTTGGCTGAAATTGAGGGAAATCGCAGGTGCGGGGGATTTGGTCGCACCTGCGAGATCACAGGTGCGGAGGAAGGACCGTAGGTGCAAAAAATGCCTGGGCAGAATGTTTTAAGAAATCGGGTTGAGCCATTTCTCTCTCATTTCCTTTTGGTTGAGACGATTTTTGGAGAGCTTTTCAAGGGGGATTTCACCAAGCATCAAGAGGTAAGTTGTTCTACTTGTTTCTAAGGTTAAATAAAAGATCTTGCATGGATTTTTGAGCATGAAATTGGTAGGAAAATTTGGAAACATTGAAGAAACCTGGAACATGGAAAATTTGGATTTTTGAATACGAATTGAGCATGAACATTTGAGTATATTAGATATCCGAGTTAGTAAGCCTATGGGTAGAATGTATCTTCGAGAATTTCGGATTCCAAGCACGTGGGCCCAAGGGCATTTTGGTCATTTCTCCGAGCGGGGTTGGGAAAGTATATAATATAAATTTGTTGTGAGTAATAGGATGGATTTTCATTGCCTTGTCATTTATGTTGTAGTTTCGGAGCGTTGTACGTCCGTTGGGGTCGTCGGAAGGGGATTGGAAGCTGGTGTTGGAATTTCGGAGCGAGGTAAGTCTCCTTTCTAACTTTGTGAGGGGGAATCGTCCCCCCTAGGTGAATTAATTCAGTATATGTTATTATCTTCGGGGGCTACGTATGCACGAGGTGACAGGAGTCCGTGCACAACTACTACTATGCCATGTCCGGGTAGCCTAGGACCCACTAGCATGCCTTATGTGTGTACCTGCAACCCTGCCTATAATATTAACTGCTAATGTGACCGTAAACGTAATTGAATGTCTAAAAGAAAGCTAGAGTTCATATTGTTAACCCTCTAGAAAGAGAATTGGTTCCGCTATGGATATATGTGTACCTGGACAGGGCTTTATCGTGGAATACCATTAAACTTGACAAATGAGTTTCAAAACAAATGATTTCAAAACCTATGTTTCACGCTTCTTTTAATAAGAATTCTACCATTTCCCTGAGAAAACTATTTTCTTAGTAAAAAAAAATGGATTTAAATGTGTGGAAATGTGTCAGCACTCGAGTCGCAGGTATGATTCGCGATCGAGGGGAGCTTTATGTTAATTATATATATGATTCAGCACTTGAGTCGCAGGTATGATTCGCAATCGAGGGGAGCTTTATGTTAATTATATATAAGAGTCAGCACTCGAGTCGCAGGTATGATTCGCGATCGAGGGGAGCTTTATGTTAATTATATATGTGAGTTAGCACTCGAGTCGCATGTATGATTCGCGATCGAGGGAGCTTTATGTTAATTATATATATGAGTCAGTGTCTAGATATTTCCTTATGACTCCGGCCGGTTGTCCTACCCTCATGTGCGCTTGGGGCTATTGGGTACTGTTTTTCATTGATATTTACTTGGCAGATATTTGGGGGAAAAGTAAAGTGTATGTTGTTGCTTATTTTCAGCACTTACCTGGTTTTCTGTATTTGATAGATATCTGCTGCTTACTGTCTCACATGTCTACTGCATTCCGTATATCCTGTTTCACATTATTACCGTTGGACCCTAGTAAGTGTCTAAATTGACCTCTCGCCACTACCTCTCTGAGGTTAGGCAGGCGACTTACTGAGTACACGTTGTTTTTGTACTCATGCTGTGCATCTTATTGCACAGGTATTTTCATAGCTAATGTGGAGGATTCAGAGACTTAGGCGAGCTGCACCTTCCGGAGGCAATCCGCAGCTGACAGAGTCACCTTCATACTGTATCTAATTCATTTTAAATTTCCTTGTCCAGTTGTATTTCGGACAGGCCTTGTAATATTTGTGAAATTCTTAGAAGTTTCTATGTACTTGTGACACCAGGTTCTGGGGATGTGTTGGGATTTATTTTATTAAACTGAATTGATTTGCTGTCGTATTTAAGTTTACTAAAATTTATTCATTTGATTATGAAATGCAAGAAAAGGTAACGATTTCGGAAATGTTAAAACTTGAAAGTTATTTCAATTAATTAATGGTTTTTCTTGCCTGACCTTGTGTCCGGCGCCATCACGATCGTAGGGATTTTGGGTCGTGACAGACCTGAATCGCTTAAATTTTTTAAGGGCATAATAATGACCTAAGGAACCATATTCATGCTCCACCATGACCGTTCATCATTTTTTGGCATTTTACGGCCATAAAAGTAGAATTACGACCATTTCCCAGATTTTCATGTGCAATGGCCCACTCTTTCCGCATGGGCTCGGGCCTCCAGACCCGGATCGCCTAAAATATTTTCGGGTCATCAAAAATGACCTAAGGACCCCTAGCCACCGTACCTCCATGACCATTCATCCTTTCTTAGCGTTTTGTGGCCATAAACCTAGAATTCTACCCTATTCCAAGATTTTTGTTTGTTATAACCCACGCCTTTCGCATGGGCTCGAACCCCCGGACCCAAAACATCTAAAAATTTTCCGGGCCTCAAAAATGACCTATAGAACCGTAGTCACCTCTCTGGCATTTTACGGCCAAAAAACTGGAAGTCCGCTCGATTCTCATATTTTCGTGTGCAATAGTCCACCCCTTCTGCATGTGCCCCACCCCTGGACTCGAATTGCCTAAAAATTATTCGGCCCATAAAAAATGACCTAAGAACTCATAATCATCGCCCCGCCATAATCGTTCCTCTTTTTGGCATTTTACGGTCGTGAAACTTGAATTTCACCCGATCGCTAATTTTCAAGTGATATAGCCCACGTCTTCCGCATGGGCTCGGAGCCCCCAGACCCAGATCACCTAAAATATTTTTGAGCTAGAAAAAATGACCAAAGGAGCCATTGTCACCGTGCCGCCATGACCGTTCCTTATTTCTTAGCGTTTTAAGGCTATAAAACTAGAATTCTGCCCAATTCCCAAATTTTCGTTGTAGCCCACGCCTTACGCATGGCCCGAAGCCCCAAGACCCTGATCGCCTAAAATTTTTGCATGCCATCAAAAATGACCTAGGGAACCATAGTCACTGCACTGCTGTTGATACCCAATTTTTCCATATATATTTCAAAAATACATATACATTTTCAAAATAGTGCATGAGCATCAACCAATATTTTTCCATAATTTTCTGTATTTTTAGAGGATTTTTAATCAATTTATTCCAGCATTTTATTATCTAAATAATTACTAATTGCATCAAAAATAATTTTATAATGATTTATTACTTAATTTTTATCATTTATATTTATGTTGAGATTTAATCATTTTATGCATAATTATATTTGTATCTTTAGGCTATAATTGCAATAACTTTTCAATAATAGCCCATATATGCATAATTACATTATTTACACGAAAAATGACTTTTATATTTTTATAATATTAAGTAATTATTTTAAATAATTTCCATATACAAATAGCATTTTTTATCGTCATATTATTAATTATTTATTAATTTAAATGATTATTTAAAACATAGCCCTTTTTAATTGATTTTTCGGACCTACCCCAGCCCAATACCCTATCCATCCCAATAACCCAATACCTAATACGCTAACCCAACTACCCATACCCATACCCACCCAATTAAACCCGCCCCACCTAAATCTAATCCTGGTCGTTGATCTCAAAAGATCAACGACCCTAAATCCACCGTCCCCTTTTAATATACCAAAACCCCTAAACCCTAACTCATTCGCCCCAGCCCGCCGTCTTTGGATACTCTCCTCTCCTCACCTTTCTCACCCCCTCAATCCCTAGCCCGCCATCACACTTTCCCTCTCGATTCATGAGATCTTCCCTTGATTTCCTGCCTTATTTGGCTTTGTTTCACTACTGGCTACCCGATCTTGATGCTACTTGATTCATTTGCCTCAAATGGTAAGTGAATGTCAAGAGACTCGAACTAGATCTAGTTCAAAGTCTCTCATATCTTGGCTATTTCCGTCTATGTTCATCCCAATACCTGTGAGTACGAATATTTTTGTATCTTAGGGTTTCAAATCTCTGGTTCAAACCAGATTTGGTTCAACTTTTGTTTATTTTTATGAATCTGGCTATTTTTTGGTTGAATCTGTTTAGATCTTTTCATATCTGGAACGATTTTATGTTTGTATAGGTATTTCTCCTTTCAAATTACAATACTTCTATCTCTATATTTTCTAGTCTTTTTCTATTATTATTCCTGACCAATCTTGTTTACCTTAGAATTAGGGTTTTGATTTTTAACAGATTTTTGCAAAAAATGTTTTAACCTTTAATAGTTTTCCTTTTTGACTGATTCTACTTACTTTAATTAGTTCCATCTACATGACTTTGTGTTTTAGCCTATTCTCGTAGGGTTCTGATCATTTAATTGCGCATTTTACTGTCTCTACCTGTTTGCCTTTAACTTTGGCGTTAATTTCTAAGTGATTTTTACTTACCCCAAATTAGGGCTTGAAATCATGTCCTTTTCGTACAATACTAATGTTTACTTATGCGGTTATTTGTTCTTACCTTATTTGGACCAATGTTTGATTAATAATTTGTGCTACTTCCCTTAACTTAACTTTACTGGCCTGATTTTGTGTTCTGATTATTAAAGTAGACTTCTAATTGATTTTGGAATTATTTCTTACCTTATTTAACCTAGTACTTGACTACTGATTGATTCCATATAAGGTTTTTGATGTTTTTGACTTCAATACCACACAAGAAGATAGGTTACTTTGTGTGGTACCCAATTTTCGAGTGCTGTCTCAGTAGAAGAACCTGGTTCTTCTTGGTGTTCCAGTTACTACTTTTGCGGAATAATAAAAAGCAGTAAAGTAAAAACACAGAGATTTTTACGTGGAAAACACCTGGCTCAAAAGGTGAAAAAACCACGACCTACTCCTCAGTAGGATTTTCTCAAACTCTTCACTAAAAACTCTGAGCCAAACAGACTTACAAAATAAACTCTTTTGTAATCCTAGGACTAACTCTAATCCCTTTGTAATAACTAGCCCCTAGCTAATTTCTACACACCTCAAGTTAACTCTAACTTGAACAATATGTACCTATTACAATTTCTTCTATGAAAGCTGAAAGATACAATATTCAAAACTCATACTACAATCAACTAGACTCAATAATCAATAAGATGGAACTGGTTCTTCTAGTTGAACTGTAGCGTTTGCATCGCACAATGATTCTGCTAGCAAAATAACTCTGGGAATTTTTTGCTTTCAGACTTTGATTCACTTCAGCCTTTGTGTGTGTTGAATTCCAGCAGAAATACCTCAAGTATTTATAGAGTCAGTCAGTCGTTGAGCTTGTCTTCCAATTCTAGTCCAACTCTACCTGGGTGAACAAATTCTAACCAAACTCAACTTCCTTTCTTTTGTTACTTTCCTTGCTGAATTCGACTTCAATTAATCAGATCAGTTTGCAACCTTTTCGCATTAGGAGACAATATCTTGGTTCATTGATACTTCATATTCACAAATATCTCCTAAGCATATACAGTTCATGTGCCAGTTATTTAGTTCAATAGGTGTGCTATGATAGACCTGGTTCAACTGGTCAGCCGTTTGTCAATCTTCAAAACTATGCAGTGATATGGGTCAACAAATTCCCCCTTTTTGATGATGACAAACTCTGTGCTTAATCCTGTATACACTTCAAACACTTTATATGGTTTTAAGCATTAATCATAGAGAATCCAGGTTCATTAGGTTATAAATATCACTTTAAAAAACATTTTGAAAAGTTCAACAAGTTCAGCACATATCTTCCCCCTTTTGGCATCATCGAAAAGTTTGCAAAATGATATACTTACCAGTTTTATTAATTATTACTCATGGCCGTTGAGGCAACTACAGGTGCAAAGCATGATTAATCAACACAAGAAACCAATAAATGTTAGCTAACGCATAAATTGAGACAAGTCAATAACTAAAAGCAAAATTTATTGATAAGTAACGATAATCAACCACCATACAGGAAAACAAAAACAAACCAACCATGAGCAAAAAAAAAGAGTAAAAAGAACTGAAACTGATAACTAGTCTTAAGATGGGTTATGGAAGCTCTGAGTAGCTTAAGGATGGGAAGGTGCAGAGGAGGTTGAGGTCTTTGATTGTAGGAGAGACAGCATCTGCTGAAGAACACCCTTGTTCTTTTCTTTCTCCTTTGCTAATTCAGCTCTAAGAGCATCCCGCTCTTCTGCAACCTCAATAACACGAGACTTCAAACGAAGGATCTCCATATCCTTAATCTCGTTTTCCTACACCAGGGTTCTAACTTTGCTGTTGACTGGTTGCTTCCTAGATGAACCAGGTTCATCCACAGGAACATTGACATTGTAGTCATATGTGAGCAAAGTTTCCTTCCCAACATAATCTTTGGCAGTAGCCATCTCAGCCTTTTTTACTGGAACCCCAAAATGTGTAAGCACTGCTGTCAGAATGAAGCCATAAGGAATTGCGTGTGCTTTGGTTCCATTCACCACTCTGTCAAAGAGTTGGATGATGAAATCCGGCCAATTAGTTTGCTTTCCCCTGTACAAGCATTCCATCAAAGTAAGATCCATATAATTTGCCATGTGCCTTCTTTCTTGTCTAGGCAGTAGGAACTTAATGACGAACTCAAAGAGTAGCTTGTGCTTTGGCTTCATCTCACTCTTGTAAACCGGCCTAGGTTCAATCTCCTTCTCACTATCACTAAAGAACCTGGTGATGTTGATTGCCGAGGACATCCCATGTAGACAAGGCCATCTTTGCCTTGTGTAGTCCTCATAGCCCTCAGCTGGTATGTTAAGAATAACACCCAGTTCTTTAACATCAAAGGAAACTTCAATTCCTTTGACCATTGAAGTGACCTTGCATTCCTTGACAATGGCATTCCCCATAAACTCTACCAACTCAGCTCTTGCCATCCTACCTTCCATTCGAAGGACCAGGTCCTTCCAGCCTTGCACCTCTAGAGTTTCCATCACATACTGCATTCCAGGCTCCTCTAAATCCTTCATCAGCTTACCCTTCAGTATTGTTCTTTTTCCAAACATGGTAACTCTGTCAGTCACCTCTCCAATTTCATTCTCCTCCTCTCCACTCTAGTCTGCATCATCATCCTCAACAACTTTCACTCTCTTTGGCTTGGCCCTGGTCTTCTTAACAGATCTTGTTGGTGCGACAGACATCCTAGCCGACTTCTTTGAAGAAGCCTTAGCCTTTGTAGGTTTTGGTGTCTCAACCACGCCTGGAGCAGGTTGCTCCTCCTGTTGGACCAGGTCCAACCTAGTCTCTTCAATCTCAATAGCCTCAACATGCTCTCTAACTTTTGCTTTTCCTTTTGCTGCCCTCTTGTTCTTGCTCTCCTTCAGAGCCTTTTCTAATTTCTCTTCTTCTTCTCTCACAGTGCTACGAGTAGCTCTTACTTTTGGAGCAGAAACATCAGCAACTTCATAAATTTTCCTTTTCTTTGAAGGAACTAGGTGAGTTTCCTTCTTGGGTTTCTGACTCCTTCTTCTCTTGGGGTTATAAGAATCCCCCACTTTCTTCAACCTTTCAGCCAATGTTTCTTCTCCCGATGAACTAGGTTCATCAGTTCCTTTCTTCTGACTTGCAAGACTTGCTGCAGCTTCCTTAACTATGCTTCCCCCTAAATCAATGACGTTTTCTCCCATAGTATCATGAATGGGACCACAGATAACCAGTGTGGTACCATCTTCCCTAGATCCCCTCACATCTTCTTCTCCCTCTCTCTCAATAATTCTTTCTTTTATCACACCCTTCTTCCTTACAGGTATTTCAACATCAATAACATACCCCACCAACATGAATCTTTTATCAGCAGAAGTAAATTCAGAATCGATTTCAAGATTACCTTTTTCAGAACTGGTTGAACCAGGTGCTTCTTCCTCATTAGCTGATTTAAAGGTATCATTGGTTGAATCTGACTTGGTACCTTTGTCTGCTTTTCATCCAAGAATTTTTTCCTAGCCCCAGAAGCAACAAATTTCTGGGCAAGAACTTTAACACGACGATTCTTGGGGGCAGGAGTAGGGTTTGGAGTGGGTTCAAGAATGGGTGTATTTTCAGGGGATGATGGAATTTCTGATGATTCAGAGCTGTAAATGGATGGAGAATTGGAGACAGATTTAGAATTTCCTCCATCATAATCACGATTAGGTGAGGAATTAGACGAAGAAGCTGGTGGAGGTGAAGACATTTTTATGCTTTGTTAGGAGAAAAGGACGAGTGGCAAGTTTTGGGTTGTGTAGTATGAGTTAAACTTGGTTTGAAGGTAGCTTTATGAAGAGAGAATTAATGATTGCCTTTTATAAGATATGGCTATTAATTTTACAACGGATAAAATTTTATTCAAGTGGAAGTCTAATAGTTGTAGGAGTGTCATTGATTTGACGGTTGAGAGTTCCCTATTTCTAGGCTAATTGAGTGTTGATGTGACTCCTTGGAACATGTTCATTTATGGATTAGTACAAAGACTTAGGAGTGAACCAAACATAGATAGAATCCTTCTCATGTGTGACTGTTATTGAATTACTATACAGGGAAGAGTACGTACCTTGTCAGTCAGATGAATCAGCATAGATGAACCATGTTCATCCTGTTAGAAATCTTTAAATTGCCTCAATTTACTAAGATAGATAAACATTATTAGTATCCATGGAATTATATTAATACATGGCACAAGAGTATGGTAATAAAGACATGATGCTGAGCAATTATTAATCTGATTAAGTATCTAATTAAAATTTTTTAGCCAAAAAAAATAATTAATTTTTTTTCTTTTCAATCAGGTGATCTTAATCATCCCTAATTCCAGCTTGTTTCTCTCAAAATTCTCCCTACTAAGTGCTTTAGTGAATATATCAGCAATTTGATGATCAGTAGCAAAACATTCTATTGAGATCATTCCTTTTTCATAGTTATTCCTTAGGAAATGGTGTCTAACATCTATGTGCTTAGTCATTTTGTGATGAATCGGATTCTTCGTCATACTAATAGCACTAGTGTTATCACAAAAAATAGGAATGCATCCCACATCAATGACAAAGTCCATGAGTTGTTGTTTGATCCATAACAACTGAGCACAGCATGAGGGTGCAACCACATATTCAGCCTCAGCAGTAGACAAGGCTACTGAATTTTGTTTGTTGGTAGCCCAAGACACAAGGCATGAACATAAAAAGTGAGCCATACTGATCATGCTCAACTATGTCTAATAAAAGACTAAACGGGCGTTGCAAATATAATCCGGGGTATTATGCCCAGAGTCGATCCACAAGGAATTTACATATCAATCAAGTCTTTAGAATATGCAACTTTTACTCAATCAATTCTCTTAAGACTTTTTAATA